>LPNX010404302.1:0-53575 GCA_001517045.1 Pseudotsuga menziesii
AACTTGCACATGGTGGGACTCATGGACTAGGCAAATAAGACAAAATAAATGAAATAATGTCTAAGTGGGTAAATACTATGGGTTTATTATTCTAACACTTCTCCAGTTAACCCATGGAGTAGTCTGATCATCCTTTTTTCCACTCCATAAAAACCTGAAGCAGATCCTCCTAATCCTTTCAAGGATCCCTTTCGGAATCCAAGAGAGGGCCATCCAATAAACCGGAATGGCCTCCAGCACAGCTTTAACAAGAACTAACCTCCCTGCGCGTGACAACCACTTGTGACTCTAGACCTTTAACCATTTTTCAACCTTCCCTACCAACCAGAGCCAATCCTGTTTCCGATAAAGGTTTGCTTTCAGATAGAAACCAAGATATTTGAGCCCTTCATCCAAACCAGCAATGGTGAAAGGGAAAATCCTTGAAAGTTCAGCCTCCTCTTCCAGTCTTAACAAGTGGGTAGTCAAAGAAGATTTCACAAAATTTATCTCCATACCTGTAGCCTTTGAGAAGAGTTCTAAAATTTCCTGCAAAACTCGAGTCTCCCTTCTGACACCAGAGCAAAAAACCAGCACATCATCCACAAAGAGCAGATGTGTAATATTTAAATTTGGAGCTAATTGTATCCCAAAAAAGCTGCCCTCTTCTTTAGCTGCTCTGATTGCCCTGCTAAGACCTTCAGCAACAAGAATAAAGAGGAGTGGGGACAAGGGGCACCCTTGTCTTAACCCCCTCTCCGCATGAAAAAAAGGCGAGGCCGCCCCATTAATCAACACCGAAAAAGAAACAGTAGTTATACAAGACATAACCCAACGAATAAAAGAGATTCCAAAACCTAGATGGGTTAGAAGCAACCTCAAGTAAAGCCAACTTACTCTATCATATGCTTTGGATAGGTCAATTTTTAAGATACCCCCCTTCAACCTTCTGGTTTTTAGACTATGAAGACCTTCCTGGGCTACCCCTATAGCCTCATGAATCTGGCGCCCTTCCAGGAAACCAAATTGTTCAGCCGAGACATGTGCTGAAAGGATTGATTTCAATCTTAGAGCAATCACTTTTGAGATGATTTTATACACACAATTACACAGGGAGATCGGCCTGAAGTCATTGAGAGAGGTTGCATTATCAGACTTTGGGATGAGAGCAATAAAAGTGGAGTTGAAGCTTGCCGGTATCCAACCAGCCAACCTTGAATCCTCTACCACCTTCAAAATATCCCTCCCCAGGAGATCAAAGAGGCCCAGGAAAAAGTCTATAGTCCATCCATCTGGCCCAGGACTCTTATCTTTCTGAAAGCTTCCCATTACCTCCTTGAGCTCCTCTTTCGATATTTCCTTCATAAGATCCCCATTTTCCTCCTCTTCCACGAAACGAGGGAACATTCTAATAACCTCTTCGATTGAGGCCTGAGGAGGCGCTTTGAATAACTTCTGAAAATGATTGACCCCACACCTGGCCTTAGCTTCAAAATCTACATGAATACCCTCCTCGTTCTGTAAACTCCAAATAGTATTTGCTGCCTTCCTACCTCGGGCATAGGCATGGAAGAATTTTGTATTATCATCCCCACATTCCAGCCATATAGACCTACTTTTTAGTCTCCAAGCTTCCTCCTTTTCTAACAGCAGGGAGGTGCGTCTACCCTCCATCCTTGTCAGAGCCTCCTTAGAATCTAAAGAAGAGAAACCACCTCCTTCTCCTTCGTATATCAGCAGCAATTCTGATTCTATAGACTTCAACTCAGCTTCATCTCTGTTCCTCTTTGCGATTAACCACTCTTTTATATGCACTTTAAGTCTTTTGATATTGTCTGCAAAATGGATAGCATCCGATCTATCATTATCCCCTTCAAAAGGAATCCAGTGAACAAGGAAAAGGGACTTGAAGGTCTCGTCCTGAAGCCAAGACTTGTTGAATTTCAAAGGGCTAGGAGGATTGATAGGCCCCTTCTTAATTTCAAAGAAAATTGGAAAATGGTCTGATGAGCCCCCACTGCCCACCCATTGTCTGACCATGAAGAATCTATCCACCAACTGCTCAGCTGCCAAGAAACGATCAATTCGTTTAGCCACCCTTGCCTCCCCACATCGGTTATTCCTCTAGGTCGGTTTTAATTTGACAGGCTCAATGTCCAACAAGCCCTTCTCCATCAGTTTCTGAACAAAAAACCCCGCCAGAGAGTCCACCTGGGCGTGAGGCCCCCATACCTCATTGTGCCCCAACGAAAAGTTTAAATCTCCACCCAAAACTAGACTGTCTCCACTCACCAAAGGATTTTGCAAAAGGGAGTCCCAGAAGGGGACTCTGTTTATGTAAGGCCCATAAACATTTACCACAGTGAGAGAAGTCCCCAAACCTGCTACAAACACCTCAATACCCAGTACAACCTCTGAACCCCAGGCATTAATCAACTGAACACTACTTCTATTCCAACCCACTGCTAAACCACCAGAACGCCCTCTAGCGTCCAAAGTCAAAAAGGTCCAACCTGGAATCCAGCTTTCCAATCGGTCCCGAATCACCTCTCCTACTCCTAAAGTCTCTTGTAGCAAGATCACATCCGGGCGTTCAAGAGTAAGCACCCTGATGAAGGCTGATTTCTTGCCAGGCCCAGCCAGCCCCCGACAATTAAAAGACAAAATATTCATTTGCAACCTTTCTTCTTGGCCGCCTCCGCTCTAAGGGCCTTTTCAATCGAAATTTGTTTGCCTCCCAAAAGATCTTCCCTTGCTCTGGATTGAGCCTTGAAGAGATTTGTTTTTCTGCCCCGTCCTCGTTTCATCGGCGAAAGGTGCTTCCCCAACCCAACCGAAGGCTTTTGACTAGATCTTAGAAAATATCCCGTCTCCGTAGAATCAGATGGAGAGGGACAGGAATCTTCATGGATAGGAACAGGATCAGGTTCCACAGCAATAGAGGAGGGTTCATCCATGGAATTCAACAAACCAGGCTCAGAAACAACATAAGTAGTAGAGGGTTGTGCGGCCAGAAAGGAATCAGCAAAAACTTGATGAGCAGGCAAGGACAAAGGGGGTCCAGAGTGACCCGAAAGGGAAAGCTTTCTCAATCCTTCTATCCAGTCAAAACCGAGGAAAGAAACATTATTCAAAAACAAGTTAACATTAGAAAGAATGGGAATAGAGGAAGTACCAAGACCTGAGGGCTCCCCAGGAGCCGGCCCTGAGATAGAATCCTGTACCATCGCTTCTTTAGCACCTTCATCCAGCAAATCTTTAGGGAAATGCAACTCTTCTGAAGAAGGATCACTTCCCAAATCATCCGCAAAATTCTGGACTGATCTAGAAGAACCATCGACCTTCGCCCTTGATCCCTTTCACGCATCAACTGGGTCTTTTCGCCTTCTACCGTTCCAAGACCGCCCCGGCAAAGGGAATTCCGAAACCGGATGCCCATAAACATGGCATCTTCTACAGCGAAAGGGAACGTTTTCATAATCAAGTAACTGAGGAATGATCTCCGGGCCCCATTCCAAATTAATCGACTCGGCCAGACCCTCCCTAAGGTTTATGTTAACCAAGATCCTCGCAACCTTCTTCTCCTTAGTTTCGCGAAATGAGAGATCCGCCTCAAGAAAAGACCCAATAATATCACCGATCCTTCTGAAGTGATACATATCCCAGAAATGTAAAGGGAGAGCAGGAAATCTCACCCAGATGGGAAGCACATCCACTCTTTCTTTGCTAGCATTGAACATGGGGCTCCAGGGTTTCAACAAAACAGGTGAATGGTCAATATGCCAGCGCTTAATCTGTATCCACCTTAAATCCTCCTCCCTCTCTAAGGTGACCGCAAACCATCCTTTAGTTAACATTTCTACCTCTGGGACGTAGCCACACTGTGCTCCCCAGGACTTCGCAGCCCAATCAATAATGGTTTTCTTCGCAAAGTTCCTCCCCAAAACCCTCCCCACTAAAGTACACTTTGCCATCCGCAGGACGCTGTCCCAAGCTATATCCTCACCAACTGCGTAGTTCCGTAGCTGCTTCTTTTTTATCCAGTTCTTCCTTCTCTTCTTTGGAGCTCCATTGCCCACAGCCTGCCTCCCATTAAATTCGACTGAAACCCCTGAACCTCCTCCAGCAAGGTCCCTTCGCGGAGACCCAAAACCTCTCAGTTCAGCTACATCCAATGGCAGCCTCCACTCCTCATCCAAAGTCTCTCTGCTAGAGTCCTTTCCCGGCAATACCTGACCGACCTCCCCATCTTCCAACCCTGCTGCGCACCCCTTTAATGCTTCGGACCCTGCCTGAGAAACTGCTGCCTGAATAGCTGAGAGCCGTGAAGGGGAAAAGCCCGAATCCTTCCAGATCGAAGACCCCAACCCAACTTTCGGCCGTTGAAGAGGAGACTCCACCTGGGAGACAGCCGTTAATAGATCCGGTGAGAAAACAAGAAAGTCAGACGGAGAATGGACGGATTCCAACCCTACTGTCACCAAACTTCCCGAACCCACCACGTCCTGGCCCAATCTTGGGAAATCCACCTGTTGCTCCATCATCCCTCCACCTGGCACCTCCCAAATGTCAGAACTTTCCAACCTGTCACTAGAATAGTCTAGCTCCTCCAAATCCTCCATTAATGCCAAGAATGAAACCGTTGTTGTCAAGGACACCCTCAAAGAACTAACAAACCCCAAAGCCCCAACCACCGTCACGGTCTACCAAACCAGAACCAGCTGTAGCAACGAGGGTTCACCTTACATAACCTACGGTACCCTAAACTCTTACAAGCAGAGCAAATCGTGGATTCATGGCAGGCCTCTAGCCATTGCAAGAGGCCAAAGGCGTCCGTGCCTCCTACCTGCCGGCTCCTTCCATCGCCGTCAAGCTCTTCCAAACCCTATGCCACAGACCGCCATCTCTACACCTTTTGACATCTATTTTGTCATATTTTTGAGATATTTATGTCATACAACTTATCATTCAGCCTTAGGTATGAATATATTTGGATTTATGCAAATTCTGGTTTATTATTGTTATTTCATGATTTTATTAATTAAATTCGATGCTATTTGAGAACATGTTTGATATATGTGTGAATTTGTATGCAGGTTATAGTCCTTGAATGAGCCAACGATTGGACACACATCACGCTAGATATGCGCATATCACATCCAATTCACCATCCAGCTCGCTGATCAAGCCATGCATTGTTTGATGTAATATTCCAAAGCGTTAATTCATGGAATGGTTTTCAGTTGCTATGTGTCCACGCGTCTGGATGATAGAATGACCCTTGTTCTAGAAGGCTCTTCAGCTTGCCTTCTCTATTTGACACCATGACACCAGTCCACATCAAAGAGAATCCTCATGCCATAGCATGCGCAATGGAGAACCAACGCATGAGGAAGAAGGAGAAGCGTTGTGTGTTGGCATTCAATTAGTTGTTTGTAATAATGGTTGACTTATTTTAGGAGCGATCGACCACTGAAAGGGTTGAACCGGTCATCCTTGTAAATGATATATATAAACGCCTCCACGCGGGAGCATAGTTAGCTAGTTTTCGCATGTAATCAGTCAATTTTAGAGAAACTCTGTAATACTGTTCTGCATTTTAATAGAAGTTACATTCCTACTGTGTATATGATCTTGTTCATGTCCGGGGGATTCACTTGTTGACCATTATCCTATCATGTTAGTTCATATTGTGGGTTTTAAAATTATTAAAAATTGAACCAATATATTGCAGGTATTGGGGGGGATGAGGGGTTTAAGGTGGGGGTGGGTAGGGTGGTTTATAAGGATTGAGGTATAAAAAGGGGCGGGGAGGGGGTTTAAGTATTGGGAGGGGGTTTCAACAAAAAGAGTTTGGGTCAATATCTCTGGAAATTAAGGGTATTCTTTAATATCCCACGATCGCACTTGCTATGTGAGATGTTCACTAAGTGAAGTCCTCGTGTGTTCATGTAAGTGTTTAACGAAGCATCACCCTGATTGCTGAGAGGGCCCCTCATCAACCAATGGTTTTCATTCTTGTGTGTACTTTCGTCATCTCTTTCCTTGCAAATAAGTAGGTTTATTTCCAATTAGTTTCTGTGATTTAGTTACTGTAATCGTTTATTCTCTTGTTTATGTAATGTATGCTTGTTGAAGTTTCTATAATCTATATTACATTGTTAGTATAATTTCTATTCCATAGATTAAAAATAACCGGTTGCACGCATAGTTTGCCTTTAGTTTCCTTTCCAGTCTTTTCCAGCTTATGATTTAGTTTTATGTTGACAAGTACATAGAGTAGGTTGCTTTAATATCTTAGAATCAATTTGCAGTAGATTCAGTTTTGTTAAGTCTTGTCTTGTTATAAGTTTTCTTTGGCTATATTTTAGTTTGTTTAATAATGCAATAGGTAATAATTTCCTTATAATCATGAATTAGCTTAAGTTATTTTGCGGTTAAATTCGATCACTAAATAGGTCTACTTACTGTTTTTTATGCATTTTGTCTTCATGTGAACAAAATCAACTGCTAATTAGATCATTTAGGCTATTTTACATTGTTTTTATTATACATTCTGTCATTTAGACAACCTGTTCAACTTGTCATTAAAACCCACCTTCCAGTTTGTTATCCAACCCTTCGTTCGACCTTTATTATTCTTATTCTGTTTTAAGCCTATTTAAAATTTTGTTTCTTTAGTTTTTTAATTATGTCCTGATTTTGGTAATTAGATAATGGTTATGTTCATCATTAGTACCTTAGGTTAGATTATTTTGAAGTATTATCAAGTTCCATCCTTATTTTCCACCTTCTCTTACCTTAGTATGCTTTGAATTATGCTCTATTCTATTTCTTTTGTTTCTGATCTTCTCACTTATTACTGTTATAACGTTTGATAAGTATATCTTGAGTCTAGTTTATCCTTGTGTATATCTTTGTGTCTAGACTAGATTTCTTAATCAAGTTTTCTTTATTAAGTTTTCTACTTGTTTTCTAATTAAGTTTTCTTTATTAAGTTTCCTACTTGCTTCCTAATTAAG
The DNA here is from genome assembly GCA_001517045.1 of Pseudotsuga menziesii. Taxonomy (NCBI): domain Eukaryota; kingdom Viridiplantae; phylum Streptophyta; class Pinopsida; order Pinales; family Pinaceae; genus Pseudotsuga; species Pseudotsuga menziesii. The sequence continues at coordinate 7,002 of LPNX010404302.1, forward strand.
TCTTCTTTATTAACTTTTCTACTTTATTCTTTCATTAAGGTCTTTACAGGTTTATAATTTAGATTTCCCTTACATTTGTTTCATATAGGAATTGTTTATTTATAAAAGTAATCTTTAAAAAAGAATCTTGTATCTTAATAGATTAGTTGTTCATAATATCTTTCTTAGTTAGGAGTCAGTTGCTTATGGAATAGATCACCATGCTTACCATCACCTGTAATTGGAACTTCCTTAGCTTGCACATATCTGTAGAAGTTAAGTTAGATTTAATCCCATTTAGTTTCTTTACTTCTTCTGAAATCTGTATTGATACTACTCCTTCTCCAGTTTCGATCACAATGAATGCATATCCTCAGAACCCCCAAGGAGAGTGGAACTAGATAATTTAGTTTAACCGTTATGTACATTTGTTAATTGCATGTATAGCTTAGTTGTTGAAGTTTGTAAAGTATCTCTAGTTGTTGTAATCTTGTTTCCCATGTTATAATACCTTGTATAGTTAGTTTTTGAAGCTGTTTATAAATATTTCTAATTCTTAGATTAAAATTGGAATAGTTAATTAATAAGTAGTTTACCTTCTTAGAGTAGTATTGTTTATATCTTTACCTTTCAGTATTTGTTATAGAGTAGAGTAGTATAGATTGATACTGCTCTAGTCTAATATTGTGTTTTGGTCTAATGACCTTAATAGTTGAATTTCTAGGAGTTTGACTCAGTTTTTCAATTTGAAATATCTTTCGATCTTTTCTTTGTTAAAATATTTCCACGACACCCTAGGAACCCCTCTACCTTCGCATATACTTTGTGTCAACTTTAAGTTTACCAACCTTGGTCAATAATTAAATATTAGGTGAATTATTTAAGACATTATAACACCCAACATTTTTGGCGCCACTACCAGGGAGTTGTTCAGTAAGGTAGAATAAGTAGAATCCCCTTATGATGTTTAGTAATAGGCTAGTGGCAGGGGAGCGGTAAGATGAGAGGTAAGAACCCGCGCATCTATTATAATAGGTGCCCCCAAATCCAATAATAGTAGTATTAGTAGCATAGGTTTCCCTTTAGTTTAGTTTTTCATGAAAAAACCTAGAGATTCTAAGGGTAGATACATTAGAGCTAATTCTCAAAACCTTATTAAAATCCCTACTAACCTTTATCAGGGATGAAATACCCCAACCACTAACTCAGCAGAAAGGTATCGGAGAACCCGCATAGGAAGTAGTTCTACTTGGAAACCTAAATACTTTATAGGAGAAACCATAGACAGGGAAGAAATCCTGGTGGGAAGTCCTAAGGAACCCATTGCTGAAGAAATTCAAGAGGGTCAACCTTTGGAAACCCTCAACCCTCCACTAGTGCAGAAACCTAACAATACAACTTTCTCATTAGTAGGGAATCCTAACTTTGTTGATTTCATTGATCCTTCCCAGGTACAAGCCCTCTTCGACGGCTCAACAAATACAATTATTTCATAGATAAAAAACCTCCACAGTAGCACCTACCATTCCTATAGAATCTAATAAAAACATAGTTGATTGTAGGAAGATCTCCCCTGAAAAAGAACGTTGGGACGACCCATTATCACCTCGAAAGGAGCCTCCTAGGTACACACTCTTTAGGAATCAAACCTACATGGAGCGATGGGGAGAGAATGAAGATCATGACGAGGTTAGAAATGATGAAGGAGAAGGAGAAAATTGAACTGAGACTACCTTCGGGTTCCCTATTTTCGACACGGAACAAGATATAAATATGAAGAACATCCCTCCTTCCTCCTTACCTGATTTCTATGGGAAAAGTAATGAAGACCTGGACACATTTTTGTTCGAGTTTGACATCCTCTGTAGAAGTTATAACTATCTACAGGATGCTCATAAATTAAAACTTTTTCCTACTACACTGAACGATTCCGCCTTAAGATGGTTCATGGGATTAAGAGAATCTAGTATCAGGACTTAGGAAGATATGAAAACTACATTCTTACGGAAATACCTAGAGTATTGCAAACCAAGAGAATCTCAAAACGATATCTTTAAGATACATCAACTCGAAGATGAGATCTTGGAAGGCTATCTCGAAAGATTTATCTATACATTACATAAATCTAAATATAACGACCTTCGAGAAGATGCAGTACAAACACTCTTCCTTAAAGGGATCTCAGAAGACCTAGTAGAAAACCTCAATCTCATGGCATCCGACGATATCTCTCATAAACCTTTTGCAAAAATTGGGGAGATATGTATAAATTACTCTAGAAGTAGGGGGAAAGTCGAGAGAAATATTCCGGAGCCTTATAGTAGAAATCTAAAAGGAAATACTACCAGTTCAGGAGGAATTATGAAACCTATTGGAAAATTTCAAAACTAATATTTTAGGAGCAATGGGTTCCCAACTAGATGTGTTACAAGCTAAGAAAATGCAAGAATAATAATGAGCAACGATGAGTATTTTCTATCCAAGATGCAAAACTAAACATCCCCAATGGGAATTCCCATTAATAGACATCTCCGTATGTCACATCTGTACAGAGGAGCATCCAACAAATGATTTCCCATCGTTATTGGGGTTACAAGCCATATACAAGAGTGGGGATGTTGGTGAAACATCTAGGAGGCCTCCTTGGCAACCAAGGAACTCACCACCATATCAGAATTTTTCACCACAACCTCCACCTTATTACCAACCTTACCAATCGCCTCAACAGTGGAACACTACAAGTTGGCGGCATTGGCCACCCTAGTATCCTCCTCCTCCTCATTTTAATCAGTAGCAGTAATGGCCACAAGGGTGGAGGGGACAATCCTACCCCCAACCACCACCTGTCTCCACACCTAATCATCTGTATCCTCAACACTCAGCCAATACCCGACAATTTTTACCAGGGTTTGTGCCTCAAGTTACCCTTATTACAAAACAACCTCATCACTTCCAAAATATAAAACCTCCACGACCCACATTGTTACCTGCACAACCGATACCTAATCCAAATAATAAGCCAACTCAAGCTCTTAACAGCATTGAGTTGCAAACTCTTCCTTCCTACGTTATTTTGACTGTACCGATACATGAGATACAATTACGATCTAGAAGAGTTTAAATGACAGACCCAAGTCATCAGTCATCATTTGTGAAGAGAATGACGAATAAGATCCCAATGAAGTCATGAATGATGCCATTTTGTAGGATGTGCCGAAAATTCCAGTGCATACCCATCCTTAGCAAGAACCAACTCATGAACAAAGGATTCCTCCATTTCCAGAACGGCTAGTAATAGAAAACTGATAATCCACCCTGAGTATGATATTCTAAATGAATTTAAAAATGTCTGTGTCAAGATCCCTCTATTACAAGCCATTAAGGATATACCAATTTATAGTAAAGTAATAAAGGAACTCTGCATTAAGAAACCAAGAGGAAACAAAAAGACACCCCCACTATTCATGTTATAGTAGAAATGTATGAATGCATGACCGACCAATCTAGAATTGCAAAGTATACAAACCCAGGAAGTCTAGTAGTGACTGTTATCGTAAATAATACTGCCATGAGAAATACACTTATCGATTTAGGATCTGCCATTAATATGATGACCACTGCAGTCTTAGAAGCTTTACAGTAGGGACAATTTCTCCGGTCGACCCCCTCAATTCTGGAACTAGCAGACCGTACTACGGTGAAACCTGTTGGGGTTCTAGATGACATTGTTGTATCGGTAGCCTCATGGGAATATCCTGTTGATTTCATGGTAGTAGAATAAAAGGATCCTTCTAAAGGGAATCCTATTATACTAGGAAGACCATGGTTGGCTACCGCCAACGCCTTCATAGGATGCAGGGATGGGGAAATGACCATTTCTAATGGGTTGTGCACACAAAAATTGGCTTTATACCCCCCAGCACAACCTGTAACTAAAACCTTGTGGTGGTTATATTTCCCCTTTGGGGATGAAAATATTGAATATCCCTTCTTTCCTAGTGACTACTCCTGGGCACTTCAGAAGCATACTACTGAGAATGCATTAAACCAATTTGTCTCTTTAACAACTTGTAAAGATTTTTTGCAGTCTTTTGCCCAATTCGATAAAATATTTGGATATGAGTTTCAAGAAAATATGTCTCTCTCAACATTCATAGAAACGTCATGTGTCTTTGCCATTGAAGAGCACATAGGGTCTTATACTGTGCCTTGTGAAGTTAGCCCTGGAAAGTTTTACACATAAATGCAGGGTTAACCGAGTGTCAACAAGAACAATTGCTTAAGGTCCTTAAAAGCCAATCTAGAGCATTTACGTGGGACTAAAATGACATGAAAGGTATACAACCTGACACTTGTATTCACCATATTTACATGGATGCCAGTATATCCCCTATAAGGAAGCCTCAGAGGAGGATGAATCCTGCTTTGAAAGATATAGTGAAAGAGGAGTTACAAAAACTTCTCAATGTTGGTTTCATCTATCCTATCTCCAATAGTAAATGGGTGTCTCCTCTAGTGGTAGCCCCGAATAAAGTCACAGGGAAATGGCGTATTTGTGTTGATTTCAAAGAGCTAAATAAGGCCACTCTTAAAGACTACTTCCCTTTGCCCTTTATTGATCAAGTGCTAGATACTCTGTCTATTAAGCAATATTTTTCCTTTCTTGACGAGTATAGTGGATATAATTAGATTTTAATAGCACCCGAGGATCAAGATAAGACTACTTTTACATTCCCTTGGGGAACATACGCCTATAGAGTTTTGCCATTTGGCTTATGTAATGCACCTGCCACTTTTCAGCGTGCAGTTTTAGGAATTTTTGCTGATCTTATACACGACTATGTAGAGGTGTACATGGATGATTTTATAGCCTATGGTAATACCTTTCAAGAGGTCCTTGATAACCTTGAGAAGGTCCTAACCCAATGTCAAGAAACAAATCTATCCCTTAGTCATGAACAATGGAAAATGTTATTAACATAAGGCATGGTTTTGGGGCATCATGTTTCTTCCCAAGGAATCAAGGTGGATCCTGCAAAAATAGAAGTAATTGTTGGCCTTCCTTCTCCAAAAACTCAAAAAGAGGTAAGAATATTTCTTGGCCATGCAGGCTATTATCGTCGTTTTATTAAGAATTTCACTAAACTAGCTGCACCAATGTTTAAGCTGCTTACAAAGGATGTAGAAGTCCAATGGACTAAATCTTGTCAAAGTGCTTTCAAGGTCTTAAAAGCTAAATTATCAGTGGCACTGATACTGAGGCGTCCTGACTGGTCCCTTCCTTTCCATATATCCACTGATGCTTCTGATAAAACCATAGGAGGATTCCTAGGCCAAAAATAAGGCCAAGCATCTTATGCCATTTACTTTTTCAGCAAGAATTTAGCTCCTACCGAACTCAATTACACTGTCACTGAAAAGGAATTCTTGGCAGTAGTCTATGCCATTAATAAATTTTGTCATTATATTACGGGATATGAAGTTTTTGTGCATACGAACCATTCTACCATTAGATTTTTTATGAATAAACTAATTACCAATGGTAGAGTGACCCGATGGCTTCTTCTATTACATGAATTTAATATCACTGTCGTCGATCGACCTAGGAGAGAAAATTTGGTAGAAGATTTCCTCTCTTGTATTCAACATGATGAGGGTGCCCAACCTATTGACGATACTTTTCCCGATGAGCATTTATTTGCGGTGTCTATTCAAACCCCTTAGTTTGCAAAAATTGCCAATTATTTAGCAACTAGGAAATTACCAAACCACTTGTCCCCACTTGAGAAGCGTCGCATTATAGTCCATAGATCTAACTATTCCTGGGTTGATAATGACCTCTTTCACGCTGGTCCTGATATTATTATTAGATGATGTGTATGAGAGGAAACGATGACAAAATCCTCCATGCATGCCATGATGGGCCATGTGGAGGACACGTTTCGACAAGCGAACATCATATAAAGGATTGCATTCTGGTTATTACTGGCTAATAATTTTTAAGGATGCTGCCAGATATGTTAAAGGATGTGATAGCTGCCAAAGAATGGGTAGACCTACGTCATTTGATGAGATTCCTTTACAATCTCAGGTCATGATTGAGCCTTTTGAGAAGTGGGCTCTTGATTTTGTAGGACCAATTTCTCCCATGTCCCGTAAGAATAAATATATCCTTGTTTGCATAGACTATGTTACCAAATGGGTAGAAGCTAAAGCTTTGTTTAGAGCTGTAGAGAAATCTGTGGTAGAATTTATATATGGAGAGATATTCACTCGATTTGGTGTGCTAAGAGAAATCGTCACTGACCAAGGTTCTCAACTTACCTCTAAATTAATGAAAGAGCTCACCATGAAATATGGTATACGACATTGTAAATCCTCACCTTACCATCCACAACCCAATGGCTAGGTAGAATCAACCAATAAGGTATTGGAAGCTATCTTAACAAAAAATATTTAGCTACATCATAAGGATTGGGGAGATAGACTCCCAGAGGCCTTGTGGGCCTATAGGATAACATGGAGAAACTGTGGAGAACCTCCTGCAATAAACAATGAGAATGCATGATATAACATAAATGTTGGAGCACAAAAGATATTTTATTGATCGCGGGCCACTTCGAGGGGGCAACCTCCTTTGAGCAAGCTCAATACAAAATAACTCTTAGATGATTTCATTGGCCTCAACACTTAGTTATATACAAGTCTAATCTAAACAACTATTACTCCCCATGAATGTGGGATAATACAACATACTAACTGGATGACTTAACATCAACTATTAATCCCCATGAATGTGGGATAATACAACATACTAACGGGACGACTTACAAAGCATATGCATCTAATAAAATATACTAACAAAATAAAGAGGAGGGTTGACATGGGTTCTTAACATCCCCTCCCTCTTATAAAAGCTTTGTCCTCAAAGCTTAAGATGTGGAAACTGTTACCAAATCTGAAGGAGTGGTTCCCATGTAGCATCCTCTAGTTGCATGCTGTGCCACTGAATTGAATACCTTTGTGATGGACCGAGAGAGAAGCTGACAAGTGCGCTTATTGAGGATGGCCTCCGAATTCAAAATGATGGATCCTTCATTATCCCATTCTGGTAAAACAATTTGTGTGCTGATGTTGGCGCCAATCACTTGTTGAATGCGAGAAGGAGGAAGTGCCAATTTATAAGCAACATACCCAATCTTTTGAAGAACTGGATATGGGCCAGAGATACTTGGAGCGAGTGTTTGATTCCCTTTGTCTTTCAAGGAGGATTGCTTGTAAGGATGCATACGAATAAAAACCATATCACCAACTTGAAAAGTGCGCTCAGAACGATGTTGATCGGCCTGTTGTTTCATGCGGGCTCTTGCCATGTGAAGATTGTCCTGCAGGAGGTGAAGAATCTGATGTCAGTTTCAAAGAACCATGTCAACTACCTAAACTGGTGAACTGCTGGGGGTGGATGGAAGGAGTATTGGAGGTGCGTGACCATAAACTACTTCACATGGAGTCATTTTAGATGCAGTATGGTAGGAATTATTGTACCACCATTCAGCGAGAGGGAGCCACTTTTCCCACTAATGTTTTTCTTCAGAGGTGAAACAACGAAGATAAGTTTCCCAATATTTGTTGATGACTGTAGTCGAAACATCTATTGGTGGGTGATAAACTAAACTCATATGCAGTTTGGTGTCAATGAGGCGAAAATGACTTGTGAAAGTTGTGTTGTGGTCTGAGACAATGGAATAAGGGATTCCATGAAGAAGGAATATTTGGTCCATGAAAATTTGTGCGATTGAAGAGGTGGTATATGGATGGATGAGAGCACAAAAATGACTATATTTGGAGAGTCGATCCACCACAACCAATATTGTGGTCCTCCCTCCATATTTAGGGAGCCCTTGAATGAAATCCATCAAAATATATGTCCAAATCCTTGTAGGGGTGGGACAAAAGTTCGAGCAGTCCAGAAAGGAATGTAGTTTCACCCATGTGGTGCTGACAAGGAGCACATTCGGCAACCATATGTTGAATTTCTCGTTGCACCCACTTCCAAAAGAAGTTACATCATGCTAGCTCATATGTTTTGATGAATCCAGAGTGCCCTACCAATGGAGAAGCATGGATTTCATAAAAGACCGCATGTTTAAGGTCTGTTCTCTGGGGAAGCACCAGATGACCCTTGTATCTCAGAGAAAATCCATCCCAAGATGAATACGGTACCACAGAAAGGTTGCTGGCCAACTGTTGGATGATTTTAGATAATGAGGAATCATTGACATAGCCTTGCTGAATAGAGTGTAACCAAGTTGGAATAGGCATAGAAATAATTGAAATAGAAACATGGGCATCAAATGTGTGGAAAATAGCATCCACCGCAAGATTGTCCTGAGCCTTCTTATAGTCATAATCCCTGAGTTTGATAACCCATTTCTGTTGTGTTGGGGATGAGACCCATTGTTCCAGGAAATATTTTAAACTCTGGTGATCAGTATTGATGCTGAAAGGATTCTCTAAGAGGGATGGCCACCACTTCTGTACTGTGTGAAAAATAGTCATTATTTCCTTCTCATATGTAGAGGTGGATAAATTCTTTCCAGAAATGGATTTATTGGTGAATGCAATGGGATGTTCATCTTGAAATAGGACAACCCCAAGTCCACTGTCATAAGCATCACTCTCAAGAGTGAAGAGCTTGGAAAAATTAGGCATCTAAAAGGTGCATCGAAATGAAAGATCCAAGGGAGTAGTTGGGACTGCTGAAGGTTGCATTTGAATGAAATGGAGCTGAGCAATGATACCATGTGAATTCATCTTAAGGAGCTTTTCCATGCAATGGGAACTGATGATGCTGAGAGAACCTGGTTGTAAGCCATTGAATTTGTGTTTGTTCCCATTGACTGAAAATTGCATCCATAGTTCAGCAAAATCCCATAATATGGGTCTAAGTGTGCGTAACCATTGAGTTCCCAAAATCACATCACATCCTCCTAGAGGCATGGCAAACATGTTAGAGCGCCAGTTATAATCTCCAATAGAGATACACACATTGTGACACTTTCCTTTGTAAGGTAAGGTGCTCCCATTGACAACCATGACTTTAAAGATGGAGCAAGGATGGACAAAACTATCAGCTTGTTTGGCAATCTGAGGGTCAATGAAGTTATGGGTGCTACCAGAATCAATGAGTATTGTAAGAGGAATCTTCTTGAAGAAACCCTTGACCTGCATGGTTTGTGGGGCGGTGACTATGGTTAATGCATGGAGATATATCTCTGGGTGTTTATCATGAGAATGAGGGTCAACAGGCGGCTACTGAATGTCGACCTGACCATCTACTGGATCCTTATCAACTTCACAAATTTCAAGTGCAGGTGGAGAAACCACATCCAAGGGATAGAGCTTTTGTTCAGTACATTGATGTCCCTGGGTGAATTTCCCATTGCAATTATAACAAAGTCCTTTTTCCCTATGTGCCCGCACCTTGGCTTCAGAAAAATGCTTGATATGAGTGGGTCTAGGAGTTGGAGTGATTGAATGTCTTTGGGAAACCATATTTCTGAATGGGATAAAAGTGGATTTGGCGTGTTACTGATCCCTGATCTTGTCCTCTACCAACTTAGCCAACCCAAGGATTTCCATCATTATGTTGGGACAGAACATGTTAACCTCAGAGTGTATTGTATCCTTAAGACCATTTATAAAATAACTCTTGTAGAATGCATCAGGAAATCGTTCTGTGTGCTTAACTAATTTCTCAAATTCTGTCTGATACTCTCTCACAGTGCTAGTCTGACGAAGTTTGGTGAGTGCTCCTATGAATTCATCAAAACCACTAGGGCCAAATCGGTGCAAAAGGAGTTAACAAAAATCTGTCCATTGGGGCTCTTCATGATCCTTAATGTACCAACAGAACCATTGAAGGGTTTCACGTTCCAAATGAAATGATGCAAGTGGGACTTTGGTGACATAAAAAGTGTTATGCATATTAAAGTATTGTTCTACCTTATGTATCCATCCAGTTGGATCATCACCATTGAAGCGAGGGAAATCAATCTTCGGCCCACGAAAGTTGCTAGAAGAAGAGAACTTAGTGTCTGCAGAAGACTCAAGCCGTTGTCGGTTGCTCATGCCTGAATGTTGAAGATGGAGGTCGAGAAATCTTTGATTCAAATTTGCGAGTTTGGTCTTGAGGGTGACAAGTTCTTCTTCCATTTTTCTATTTTCTCTTGCGCGGGTGACAACAACAATTTTTTTTTTTGTTTTTTTAAAGGTGGGGGGGAATCGGTAGAAAAAAAAAACATAGACGGTTTTAGAAAAGAAAAATTTTGAGTTGGGAAAGATGTGAGTGGGTAATTGGAGTTGACTAGGTTTGGGACACTTTCTGAAGAAGAAGGAACAGAAAATGCGAACTTTAGAAGCGGGGTGAAATAATGGGAAAACATGTCAGAGAGGGACAATGAAGCAGAATTCGAAAACGAACACTACGGAAAAATTTGAAGGCGATTGGGTGAGAATTGAAGAAGTTATGACAAATGTGGAATTTCAAGCTTTGGGAAGTGGAATTTGGGATAGGGTCCTCAATGAATGAAATATGCAGAATGGAATGAAGGGGTGATTATGAATTTTCAAGGGAAATGGAGCTAAATCAAGGAAGATGTGGCTAAACAAATAGAAATTTATACTCGTTTTTGTTTGTTTGTTGAAGAAATGATCTATGGCGGTGAAAGAAAGCTGTGCTTTGTCAACTTGAAATGGAGTAAATGATCTGTGACAATTCTGGATTTTTGTGTGTTATCACCTGTAAATAGATATAGACCCCACGTATAATTGGATTCTTAATGGTTCAAAGGTAGTCACTCGGCCACCAAGGCTGTCTCAGGCTTGAGTATTGGGGCAATACCCCTCACTTCACGGCGTAGGTAAAACTGCTAACCGCTTGGCCAAAAACGACAGCTCTTTGGTTTTCCCCATGGGTGGGAATCTAGTCAATGTGGTGGAGTTCGTTGCCCTTTTCACTTGGTAGGTCCTCTCAATGGCCAGCTACTTCAGGGTTCTTGTGGTACTCCTCACAATGAGTTTTAGGGTTGTGCCCAAGTACTTCCCACAGTTAAGCGGATAGGGTTTATTCCCTGATCCAAATGAATAGTACCACTGCAAGAAGAAGAACTACTGCAATAATCACAGTGCCATTAAAAATGTGGCAGAAATTCCACCTGATGCCAAAAAAAAAACTCGTAATTAGAGTTAGGGTTTTGAGACGAAATTTTAAAATCAGCATAACATAATTTATATTGCTCAGAATTATTATTATAGCCTGTTTCTGGAACTAGAAAAGCCACTTTGCTTCTACCCACGCAATTGGAATAGAAACCTGGGCACCCGATCAAAAGATTTTTGCTTTGCAATTTCCGCGGCCGTCACCGAAATTATGAAAAATTGTTGATTTTAAATCCGCGATATCTCCACTACTGGAACTCCAAACGAGATGGTTTTTTTTTGAAACTATGTATTTTTGCAAGAGGAATTTAGATATATAATCTGTTTCTTCTGATTCCATGTAGAAAGTTTCAGAAATTGATCTAAAAATTGCCACCCAATTTTGCCCTCTTTTTTTTTGGGAAAAAGAAAAAAAAATTTCCCACTTGTTCCAAGGAAAGTGATCTGATACCATATGTGGAGAACCTCCTGCAATAAACAATGAGAATGCACGATATAATAGAAATGTTGGAGCACAAAAGATATTTTATTGAACGCATGCCACTTCGAGGGGGCAACCTCCTTTGAGCAAGCTCAATACAAAATAACTCTTGGATGCTTTCATTGGCCTCAACACTTAGTTATATGCTATGTCTAATATAAACAACTATTACTCCCCATGAATGTGGGATAATACAACATACTAACTGGACGACTTAACATCAACTATTAATCCCCATGAATGTGGGATAATACAACATACTAAACGAGACAACTTACAAAGCCTATGCGTCCAATAAAATATACTAACAAAATAAAGAGGAGGGTTGAAACTGGTTCTTAACATAAACACTACTAGTCATACCCCCTATGAGATATTATATGGCAAGCAAGTCCTTTTACCTATCGAGTTTCAAGTTAAAACCTTTCATATGGCTGCATAGTTAGGTATGGATTTGGACGAGGCACAAAAACAATGAGTTTTACAGATTAATGAGTTAAATGAAATTAGACAGGATGCACTCCAAAGAACAATGTTAATACAGAATCAACAGAAGAAATGGCACGATAAATTTATTAAGCAAAAACAATTTAATACTGGGGATTGGGCATTACTATTTGACTCAAGGTACAAAAATTTTAAAGGAAAATTAACTACTTGTTCGATGGGTCCATATGAAGTAGTTTCAACTTTCAATAATGGGTCAGTAGAAATTAAGGCAATTGATGGTTCCCAAATTTCCTTTGTAGTAAACAGAAACAGACTTAGACTTTACCACCAACCAATATCTAAACAAGATTTTGTACAAAATGTCTTGTAGTAGAAGGAGGTGGAATTGGTTGAAGAGGAAATTATTCCTCCTCCTCCCGATCCTTAAAATGATTCTGGGTTGTCATTACTTGTATATATGTAAATATGTTTGTGTTTGCCCAAATAAATAAGAGTCATTTCTAACAAATCAACTGCATTTATATAGAGGATTCATTCCCATGATCACCTGTTGCAGTCTTGTCAATTAAAACAGGAAGACTCTTTTCCTTTTTCTCATTTTTATGAATGATTTTTGAATAAATATGAATCATCTAACAAGTGATTTTGCAGTTGATTACAAATACTTTGTCTCTATAAGCAACTCATGAGGTATTATCTGAAAGGGGAAGTGCACTAAAAGACTCATAATGTATCTTAACTTTTTTTGGGTACTTTCGAAGATTGAAGTTTATAGTGAAAATTAAAAGAATTCTCTGTATATCATTTTCTCTATGATTCGTTATGATTTTATATATGGTATTTTGATTCAGACATGTACATTTCTGATTTAATAGAGCAGTTGCTTGAAAGACCTACTCTAATTATCATGTTCTTCAGATTCTCATCTTACACCTAATAACGTCAAATCGACTGAAATCCAACATTCGATATGAGTTTAGTTGGAAACAGAAAGAACAAAAGGAAAAATATTTAAATGGAAATCAGAACATTCGAAAACCTCAAAACCTATTAGAATGATATTCAAAGTTGAAAAGTCTTAAAAATAGGATATTTAAAGATTATCAACAATGGAATTTCCACCAAGGTTTTCACGATTTAGAAAAGGTAACATACAAATCAATGAAAGTAAAGCACCAAAATGGATGGACGCAAAAGTCAAGATAAAAGAAGTAGATATATCCAATGACGCCAGACCTAAAATGGAAAAAATAGGTGATTATTGGAACAAGGAATAGATGACAAAAATCATCAATCTATTAAAATAATTTCAAGATGTTTTTGCTTTGGATTATGAAGATTTAGAAGGACTTGTTCAAGAAATGGGTGAAATGAAAATCAACATCAAACTTGACGCAAAACCAGTAAATAAAAGACCATACAAACTATCGCACAAATACAAGGAAATAATAAAGAAAGAAATTGACAGTATGCTTGTAGCTGGGATTATTTACCCTATTGATCAATGGGAATGGGTGATCCCAATGGTAGTACAAACTAAAAATCATGAACTGACACACCTATGAATCTGTGTCAACTTTTGAGAACTCAATAAAGTAACCTCATAGATCCATTTTTGACTCCTTTTGCTGATGAAATTTTCAACGAAGTCGCAGGAAACAAATGTTATTCATTTAGAGATGGATTTTCTGGATATAAACAAGTACCCATCACTAAGGAAGACCAAAAGAAGACCATGTTTGTATGTGAGTTTGTATCATTTGCATATAAAGTTATGCCATTCATACTGAAAAATGCACCAGCTGTATTTTCAAGAATTGTTGTCAAGGCATTTCAGGAACACATATACAAAACTATGGTTGTATATTTCGATGACTGGACAATCTACTCCATGCTGAAAAATCACTGTAAATGTCCTAAGACTCATGTTAGAGAGATGTCAACAAATCCAATTTTCCTTAAACATCAAGAAGTGCATATTTTCCACTTCGATAGGAATCCCACTAGGGCATGTAGTGTGCAAAGAAGGTATTAAAGTAGACAATGCAAAGATTAAAATCATTCTCGACCTGAAACTACCGGTCAATCCTAATAAGGTAAGAGTTTTGCTAGGGCACATAGGATACTATAAGAAATTTATTCGGCACTACTCCGGCATGACTTATCCTTTAGAAGAATTATTAAAAGAAAATCAAGAATACCAATGGATCGACGAATGTGCTACATCATTCGATACCTTAAAGAGAAAACTAGTCGAAGCACCTACACTGAGGTTTCCAAACTGGTCGATCAAATTCCACGTACACATAGAATCTTTGGGAGTAGTAGTCGATGCAATAGTAGCACAACCTGCAGTTGATGGAATGGACTATCCAAATGCCTATAGTAGGAGAAAATCAACAAAGACGAACATAACTACTCGAAAACTGAAAGAGAAGTACTCGGAATGGTATTTTAACTCTATAAATATTGACATTATTTACTTGCTAACCCATTTGTATTCTACACAGACCGCTAGGCACTAAAATACTTGGTCAACAAACCTCTACATCATGGAATAATTTGTCATTGGTTGCTACCATTTCAGGAATTTGAATTCGAAGTCGTCGTTCCACTAGGAAAAACAAATGTCGAACCCGACCACTTGTCGAGAATAGACATAGGTGAAGAACTGGTTAGAGTTGAAGATGACTTACCGGATGCCCACTTGTTTAGAATTGAAGTTGTACCATCCGAACTAGCAAAAATTGCTCAATTCTTAGAAGAAGAGCAAGTTCCAGAAGGAATGACTAAAAATAAAAAGAAGATCCTAGCGATGAAAGTTGAACCCTACACAATAATGAACAGATTCCTTTACAAGCTGGGACTAGATGACGTGTTACGATGATGTGTTCTTAATCATGAAAGACAAGACATAATCAATGAAGCACATTACAGACCGACAAGAGGACACTTTCAAGGTGACACAATCGCAAGAAAAATACAATAGTCAGGATTATGGTGGCTGACTATACACAAATACTTTCAAGAGTTTGTGAACAAGTGTGACCGATGTCAATGATTTGGTCGACCTTTACCAAGCACTAAAATGCCTTTAATATCAGTAAATCCAAGATTAACATTCGTAATCTGGGCGATTGATTTCATTAGGGCCATTTTCGACAGCTGGTAGATGAATAGGAGCAAGATATATCATCACCATAGTTGAATGTGTTACCAAATGGGAAGAGCAAGAAACCTATCAAAACTTGTTCACTCGAGATAGCTACTAATTCATAAATGAAAACAACGTCACAATATTTAGCTGTCCACTGACCTAATCAGTGATCATGGGTCACATTTCGTAAACAAAACAATCACCACTTTGACAAAATAATTCTTGGTTGAAAATAGAAAAAGCACAACATATCACCCTCAATCTAATGGTGCAATTGAAGCCTTAAACAAAACATTAACCAAAGGAATAACAAAAATATGTAATACCAATAAGGATGATTGGGACGACAAGATACGTGTTGTATTATAGGCATACAAAACAATGTACAAAACATTAACAGGCCAGACACCATTCCGACTTGTTTATGGGCAGGAAGTAGTCATCACCTTACATTTTCGTTGACAAACACCTATGATTGCCGAAATATTACATATTGATGTTGAAAATGAAATGAAAGAAAGAATATCACAACTATCCAAACTTGAAGAATGCCGACTAATTGCAATACAATACCAAGAAATCCAAAAACAACAACAAAAAGCTTAGCATGATAGAAATATAAAGAACAAAAATATCTCAGTCGGAGATCTAGCATTGTTGTACAATAGTTGGGTAAAAGGGAAAACTAAGAAAGTACACACATAATGGATGGGCCCATACATTATTGAATAAATTAATACTAATGGTTCAGTTCAACTAAAAACACTACAAGGAATCGTATTTCGAAAACCTGTCAATGGTGCCCAACTAAAACGCTACAACACATAAAAAAGAAAATAAAAGAGAAAGCTATAAAAATTGAAGAGGCACAGAGAAAATATATGGAAAGAGCATAATGAAAAAAGACTGGAGAAATCATACCAACAAGAGTGAGGCATGAAGTAGTAAACTGTAATTCTGAAAAAAATGACCACAGATATGAGAAAAGAAGACACGAAGAATCTCGACTACATCGGCACAACACCCACCGACACAACATCATCAAAGATAAAGAAATGAGTTGACACTATGAAGGGAAAAAAATTCATTCAATTAATCATGCAAATTGACATATAGATCAGAAAAGAAGGAAGAACTCAAAAAAACACCAACAACCCGTCTTTCGAATTTAAGTCCATCATCACTACCGCAATTGATGCCACCACCCACTACGTGCTCTCCCGCCCAACACAACCCCGCTATAAATATTTCATTAGAAGAGACTTGGATGTCATTCTGTGAAGAACTTGAGCATCATAGCGCCGAGACACATGTACCCACCAAGCAAGTTTCTAAACTGGATCACTATTAGAATTTGAATACCATTTAGATCTTCAAGCAGATAGTTCTAATAATGTTTGCAGCAAAAGAATGGAGAATGAAGATACAAACTAAAAAAAACAAACCACACATGAAACATACAAGTATTGCTTAGGAATTTACAGTATCATTCACAATAATCAATCCGGTGTTACAATAGTTTACAAATAGGAAGAATTTGAATGCATTAGGGAGAAATTCAAATCTACCATGTAGATCTGACTGTATCTAAGTGAATCTCTAACTCATGGTCTCTCAATCAATATCAGAGTCCAAAATCAACTCCCAAATGTCCAACCAACTCAAACATTTAGTGACAACTAGTTAACTCAGTGCAACTGAGTGTGGTAGTTGGGAAAAGGTGCCTACTCCACATGCAACCATGCGTTATCCATGCAAGAAATTCTCTAGCTATTGATTGTGAACTAACTGGAAGTAGCTAGGGGCTAACTGAGACTAACTAGTACTAACTCCAACTAACTGAATTAGGTTGGTGCCGGGACTCCCAATGGATCCTAAAATGTAGGTATTGGTCTAGGAGGTGCCCAAACTGTTGCATGCACATGCAGTAAGTGGCAGTTAACCTCTAACAGTGTTCCCCGCACCCCAGTGACTGGTACATGTGGCCCCATTAGGCCAAGTGGACCCAATTGTACTAGTGGACCCAAATAATTAATTAAGCTTCCTAAGTTAGGAAAATTTAATCTAATAGACATTTGACCAAGGGAGGATTAATAATCCTAACACCCCCCCTAAATCCTAACTTGGACAACTATGGGCCCTGGTAACAAGACCATAGGTCATCCAAATACAATCTAAAAGATAGTAAAAAATGATGCTTAATACAATCGATGAAACAAGGGAAAACCTCATGGGAACCCCCCCCCCACCACCTCAAAATAAGCAGGAAAATAGAAATATGAAAGCTGTCTTTAGAAGAAAGAAGCTTCCTCCTTAGAAAAATAACTCAAGCAAAAAAACTGCTGCAAATTTGCAGCTCTATGCAGCAGTATGGTCCATCAGTGGACCTCTCAATGTAATTCTGAACTGATGACTCTGTTTGTCTCTTCTAGATGGTGAAGGTAGGGAATGATCAAGTTTTTGCATCTGTGGTCCATGAAGTTGATCATTCTCCATCATCAAGTAGCACCGACTTGGAACTTTGTTGCACCATAATGTGGATAGCGAATCTGTGAGAGATAGTGCAACATGCTCATTCTGATACTGGGACCTTGTTCTTCTTTTGTCTTCTAGATCTCCAGCACCACTTCCAAGTGCATCAAGAATCTTTTGAGATCATATGGGTTTAGGATTGTGATTAGGAATGGGTATTGGATTTGGCTCTAGAATTTCTTGCGATTCAGTCTCAATAATAGGATCTTGCTGAATGTGATCTTATTCATATGAATCTGAAACCTGTAGCACATCATCATCATCATCAAAGATAGGTGGAGAAATAGTTATACCTTCCTGTGTTGCTGGAGGAGTATCATGCAACTGATATTATTCGAACTGAACACTTCTTTCAATGAAGCATATTCTGGTTGCAACCTCCATCAGTTTGTAAGCTTTTTCATCTTTTGCATATCCCAGCAGAATGCATTCGCTACTTTGGGCTTGGAAGGCCTTCCTCTTGTCAAGCGGTATTCTATCCCAATATTTGGAACAAAAAACTCTCAGATGAGAGACATTGGGATTATACCCATGCAGTGCTTCGAATGGAGTGACCCCAACCACTGACTTGTGGGGCACCCTATTCTGAAAATACGAAGCACAATTTATTGCTTCAGCCTAAAGAGAAGGAGGTAGATGCTTGGCATGGAGAAGGAATGTTGCCATCTCTTTCAGTGATCTGTACTTCCTCTCAGCCACACCATTCTGTTGTGGTGTGTATGGAGCTAAGTGTTCCATTCAAATCCCCTTTGATTCATAGAAACTCTGGAAATATCCTTTGATGTACTCTCCTCCCTTATCGGATATTATTGACTTGATCTTCTTATTGAAATTGTTCTCAACCATAGCTTTAAAAACTTTAAAAGTATCAAAAAATTCTGATTTTGTTTCATGAAGTAGATCCAACAGTACTATGAACAATCATCAATAAAGGTGAGGAAGTACCTGCAACCATTAATGGAGTTTGTGGGCATAGGTACTGCTACATCACTATGTATCAAATCAAGTGTATAGGAATCTCTATGTGCCTTCCCAACACCATACTTATTTTTTGGATGCTTACCTACCAAGCAAGCAACACATACTCCATTGGAAGTTAGGAAAACCTTCAACCATTTTATCATTGTGGAGTAGATTTAGATATTTGAAATTGAGATGGCCAAATCTCTCATGCCAAATCTTGCTGGTGTTGTTAGCATGAGACAATAAAGCTATATGAGGAGAAACATGTAATAAATGTGAGAACTCATAAGCTTTGGTAGTGTGATTCGCAATACCTTTCACTACAATTAGTCCAGTGGATTTTTATGTAATCTCAACTGATTCTAAATCAAATGTAACTCTCTTGGAAGATCATGTATGAGTCATTTAGTAAATAGACAAAATGTTACCAGCAAGGGAGGGAACATATAAGACATTCTTGAACTCACCATGCTTCAGTCTAACTGAGCCCCTTCCTTCTACTGGAATCTGGGAATCATCTCTCATGTGAATGTTCGGCCCCTTTGTTAGTGAGAGGGTAGAAAAGGATTCTTTGGAAGAAACCATGTGATTGGAAGCTTCATAATCTATTATGTATGCTAAGGATGGAGAGATAGTTGCTTTCAAAGCATGACACTTTTCAGTATATTCTATCTGTGGTTCTTCATCAGACTTCTTTGTTCTTGGGGAAGCAATGTTATGTTGCTTGAGAAGAGCTGACATTTCATCAATTTCTTTCCTCATACAATGATCTTCAAGATGGTACCTCTTTTCACAACAGGGACATACCTTCTTTTTAAATTTCTTCTTCTTAGAGTTGGAGGCCCCTTTGGAAGTCTGCTGATTTTGTTTAGGCTTTGAATTAGCTGCCTTTGGCTCCTTCTTCTTTGATTTCCTCTTTGCTTGCGCTTTCGAAGAGTCAGAAACTAGGAGAGTTGGATCTTTGGAGGTATTGATGGCTCCCATTCTCATCAACTTGCCTTGCTCCTTGATTAAGGACTCGAAAAAATAATCTAAGGAAGGAACCTTCCAATCAGGAAAGATTTCCTGCTTGGAATGAAATATGGAAACAAATACAGAATACACAGGGCCTAGTTTACTGAGTATGGAAAGGAAACTATGCTCATCCTTTCGCTCTATCCCACACTATCTGCACTAGAGTACTAGAGACTTGAATTTAGTAAATAATTTCTCAATAGTCTCAAAATTGCTGGGATGTAAAGATACCAACTCATTCTACAGAATGTGTCCTCGAAGCTCATCTTGTTTGTTAAACAAGCTATCAAGCTTCTCCCAGGATTCTCTAGGATTCCTCAAGCCTTCTATGTGGAAGAGGATATCTCTGGAAATATAAGTACGTAAGTACCTGAATGTTTCATCACAACGGTTCAGAAACTTGTTCCACTCTACCAGATGATGAGGCTCAGGCTCCCATCCATGTAAGATCCTATGGTAGCCATGTTTGGGCAAGGCCAACTGCATATCAATCCTCCAATCAATATAATTGGAAGTTGTGAGGATCCATGGTTCAGGAGTTTGAGAACTCATAATTGCTCCGACTGGAAGTACTGCAAAACTTAACACAAGCTACGTAGCACCTGTCAATTTCATTGCAATAAAACACTAAAACATATGAACGGTTAGAATCATGATTTTTCTCCCAACATGAACATGTTTTCAGGGTCTTTCGCGCCCTCTCCGCTGCTATGAATAAATCCAGAGCTATCAAATCATCACAGGGGACTTTTGTGGAAATCCAAATGCTTATGATGTTTGATGGGGAGAAACAAACATGAAACATGCATGCGAAGGCTCTGATACCATATTAGAATTTGAATGCCATTTAGATCTTTACGCAAATAGTTCTAATAATGTTTGCAGCAAAAGAATGGAGAATGAAGATACAAACTAAACAAAACAAACCACACAGGAAACAAACATGTATTGCTCAGGAATTTATAGTATCATTCACAATAATCAATATGATGTTACAATAGTTTACAAATAGGAAGAATTGAAATGCATTAGGGAACAATTAAAATCTACCATGTGGATCTGACTGTATCTCTAACTCATGGTCTCTCAATCAATATCAGAGTCAAAAATCAACTCCCAGATGTCCAACCAACTCAAACAATCAGTGGCAGCTAGTTAACTTAGTGCAACTGAGTGTGGTAGGTGGGAAAAGGCACCTAATCCACATTCAGCATGCATTATCCATGCAAGACATGTGCTAGCTAACTGATTGTGAACTAATTGAAAGTAACTGGGGTCTAACTGAGACTAACTAGTACTAACTCCAACTAACTGAAGTAGGTTGGTGCCGGGACTCCCAGTGGCTCCTAAAATGTAGGTATTGGTCTAGGAGGTGCCCAAACTGATGCATGCACATGCAATAAGTGGAAGTTAACCTCTAGCAGTGTTCCCCACCCTCCAGTGATTGGTACATGTGGCCCCATTAGGCCAAGTGGACCCAAATTAATTAATTAAGCTTCCTAAGTTAGGAAAATTTAATATAATAGACATTTTACCAAGGGATGATTAATAATCCTAACAATCACCCTCCTGACAAAATGGCACCAAAGAAGATGACAACAACCACCAAATTCACAACAAACAAGATTAGACAATTGGAAAAATCCAGTACACCATTGGAAAGTAGGTTGCACAATATCCTCAATGCTAAAGTAGCTGAACAATTGTGGAGCTGAGTCTAGAATGAAATATGATATTGGGTACAGAAACAAATGACTAGTGGAGAGATGTACCACACAAGTTAATATCTAGCACCATATTGAATTACATGAATGCACCTCTAATGGATGCAGGAACGAAGGAAATAATTTCTCATTTTATCATAAGTTGATTCCACAACGGGAAACTCTATTTTGACACACCTATCGAGATTAAAGGTGACTTGATTAGCAAACTTGTTGGCCTATCGAACAAAGGAGATGTTGTACATGTTTGACTAAATCTAGCTTTGGTCAAAGAATTAACAGGTACTTCAGGGAAGAACTCAAGAGGATTAGTAGTTAACCAAGTACTATATGGAACACAAAAGATAACTACACATATTGTGTCGATCGCACTGACAAGCACAGGTCGAGGATCTGACCTTAATATTGACATGCTTGAGGTGGTCCATATTGTGGTGACAACAGGGAAAGTATATCATTAGGATGAACACTTAGCCAAAACAGTCAAGAATATGTGCATAATATGCTAAGAGTAGGGAACACAGATTCGATATACTTCACTACTAGTATGGATAGCCATGTACCATCTCCGAGCATTAGGAGACAAGGACTTCACTGCACCAAAGGGGTCGACGATGTGGAACTTCAAATCATTATTTCCGAAATGTTATCGACTAGGCACTGCAATAGCCAAAATTTGGGTGGATAATTGGTTTCAAAATCTAAAAGTCCAAATAGCTCAATGGAGGGTACCACATAATGTATGACGAAGCCTACCTCTGATGCCACACATCAGACTTGCTTTGGATCACACGTTGGTATGGTACTTAGAAGGAGCTATGGGATCCTCCAAAGAAATCGACTTTTAACCTACATGCGAAGATATTTTTGATGAGCTTAGTTGACAATTGAATATAAAATTGTTAATACCCCCACTAGCAAAACAAGTCAGTCAACCAATCGCCGAACCCTTAAAATGTGCAGAGAAAGAAGAAGATTATGAAGTATGAGTCCACTTGAGTACATTTACGCTCTATCCTAACTAGACATGTGAGATCAATCCTCTTGGGATTACAATAGCAGCAAACCAAAATATCCAAGATCAAGTAGAACAATCAGAGAAAAGAACTTAGTTGGATACTCCACTGTTAGAGTATGCACTTACATAGAAAAATATCTGTCGAGTGGCTGATGAAATGTTCAAGGAAAGGAATAACAAAAAGAGAACGACACATGGAAAATGGAAGCAAAATATCATCCTTCAATAATCAAAGGAAGAAGAATATGTCGAATTGCTCGACAACACCACACATATATTAGAAGACGCTGCCAAGAACAAAATCCCCGTTGAAGAGAAGAGAGGTAAATTCATCACAAAAGAGGAACAACATCAATGAAAAGAAAAAGAAACATCAAAGAAAGTTAAGGTTGATACTACATTACTGATAGATCTCACCCACAACCTGGCACCACCAGCATCACCTACCCTAGTTGTAAAAGAAGAAGTTATTCCGACTTCAACAACTACCACTTCCGCGGCCTTTATCCTCTAATATTTACAAAGGCTACCTTCCCCCTTAAGAGAAAAAAATCAGAAGGATAGTGACCTACAAGACTTTATCAGATAGTTACCCTCTATCCTCCCCAACTAGAAAAATATGATAATAAAAAGACCAGTCTTAGCCGATGAGGGGCATAACTCCACCGTAGCCCTGCCTGAGTTGAACCTTACCGAACTTTCACCACCATCCACTGTTGAACCACAAATTGTTGGATACACTGAAACTATATTACAGAAGAATATTGACCCGGCAAGAAATATTGTATCACATGGAATTTCATCATTCATTCCCCGACTTATCATCCATTAGACATTAGTACAAAACCAACCTTCATCACTTAACACGCTTTCAACTGAACCCACTATCAAACCATAAGATCACCTATTGCAACCTATCGACTCGACTCCTAAACCTTATTTGACAATCAATGTTGAAGAACCCTTACAACATGAGCCTTTAAACCTAGATGACAACCATGCTTCGCCTATTTCACCTCAATCACCACCAACCAACAATAATTCAGCTGATAATCCAATTCCTCCTGATAGTACCAGCACAGTTCCACTTGACCTCGTTAACACAATTGTAGATGCCGGAAAGAATCTAAAAGCAAAAACAGAGATACAGAGAACGACAAAAAAATAGACTGAGACTGAGAAACAAAACAAAGAACAAGAAAGAAGAAAAAGGAAGCATAGAAAGGAAAAAAAGAAGCAAGATAAAGAACAACAGAAACAACAACAAGGCCTACAACAAATCCAACAACAACCACACTTTCTAGTACACATATATCAACTTGGCATGATGGCTACATTTGACCTAGAAAAAGAAAAATAAGAAGAATTAGATTTGCTCACAGATGCAATTGACCTAGAAAACAGGCATATAAGAGTGGAGGCCAATGAACACATTGAACAGTTAAAAGCAAAGCAATCCACATTTTTGTTAAGTGTGAGAGTTTAGCACAAGAGATAATCACTATTCCGTCGAGGACTGGCTCCGATAAACCTCTTGAAAAATCCTACCTTATATTCGAAAATGTCGTGTCGACCCTTTAGGAGCAGCTGAGAAAGAAGCGACAGGAGAAGGCTGAGGAAACATTTGTTTTATTAAGAAATCAATTCAAAACATTCACATTAGTGCAGAACATGCTAGGACAATATGTTTATGAATCTGTTGTAACTACAAAGGTTTTGAAGAATTGGGATACCCATTATGACAATGTATTTCAAGAAATGCAGAAGACACATGAATTGATTGGTTCACTACAACAATGTTGATTGGTTTCTAGTGAAGCAATGGCCCAGACCATTGATGAGAAAGTTATCTTGTAAATCAATAAACTAGAAAAACTGTAAAAAAAAGAACATCAGTGGATCATCTAGGCTTGACTTAGTCTATCCAATATTAACAAAATTAGACCACAACTTCAATGACTTCTTTTTGCTGCCAATGAAAAAACTCAATTGTTTTGACCTGACGTCATTAACATCCTCAACCTATATATGCATGAAAAGATAGAGAACTTGTCGATCTTGACCACTCTCACAAGTGACATCCAGAATGCACTCCACACATGGGAATAATTTCAGCACCAATTATCAGTATCTGCCGAAGCCATTGTCGAAGTGTGCGTCTAGCAACACCAAGTTACCAACACCAATAATCCATAATATTAGCAACATGCTTTTTTTAGTTACTTAGAACATCACAGTTTTCATCTCCTCATCTCTTTGGGACGAAGACAAATTTTGTAGTGGGGAAGATGTTGGAGGATCCTAAGTCAGCTAGTCGATTAGGAACTTCAACCGACTAATTGTAAAGTATATCAATATACTAAGTCGACTTCATAGGTTGTGTCAGTTAGTTGAACCAACAGATAGTTTTGTAGCTGCTTGTAAATCATATAAATAGGTTGGATAGTCAGTTATAGAAGCGGTTCGATCGATGTAATTGACCTTATATGTGTTCTTCTTGAGTGATAGAAATACTTTTTGTTCTATCTACCATTACTTGTATCTTTTTTTATTATCATTGTCTATGTAATCTATAATATGTATCATCGGTAACTATGCAATCTACTTGATTACAACACTAACTACAAATTTTTATCTCTTTATACCATATTTTTCCATGCATATTATAAGGAGGACACCATCCTTTTTATAAAATATTCATACAGTACTAACTTACTAACCTCCTAACCACTTAGTGGACCTTATTTATTGTGGCCTCCCCATTACCTCTTAGGGAGGGTCATAACACTAAATTCGAGTTCAGGAGAGGAAGATACCACAGTTTGGAATTTGCACAATTTTTAGGGTTTTGGGAGACTCTTGTGAGTCATGGAAAGGTAATATAATTTGACACATTGATCAAATTGTTGCGAGACTAGTTTCATTGGAAAAATATTTTTTAGGGATTTCATCTAATATATTGTATGCCCTAGTTGCAACTACTCTTCCCTATTATATAGCCCTGGAAACAATTTCACCCTCTATTGAAGCATGGAAAAGTAGGGGCCCATACAGTGGGAGAAGTATGGGGCCGAATTAGTCCATGCATGGGAACATGTTAAGCAATGATAACTCTATGCACTCTTTGGATCACGAATTCAAAGAGAGTATTTCTAAAGTTATGGTAATTGTGTTATTAATCATCTCATCATTGAAGAGTGTACTCAAGAGGTTTCATGGTACGATTTATAGGATGGTTGTGAGGATTGGTATATGTATAGTTGTAATTTTCAAGATGACAATTGTTTCCATATTATTTTTATGGAATATTCTCCTTCATATGAACAACAACAACATTACGCTTATTTTACAATACAATACTTCCTTAGATCTCTATCATTTCCCTACTCCTTGGAGGATTTACTTGATTTGGCGGGTTATTTGGATCCATGTGATCTTCCCAGGTATATGCAACATAATACTCATCAATTTGTGGATCTTCAATTCCAGATATGGGGTGCTAATTGTAGCAATGGATATTAGCCCCAGGTTTTTGGATGATTTCCTTCAACTGCTTCATTGTGTCCATTAGCACTCGTAGATGGGACATTAGCTTAAGATGGAGCTTGTTGGAATACCTTGGCATGGGGGATCACCATGGTCCATGGGACCTTTGTTACTACTTCAACATCACAATAAACATTCACCCATGGGACCCTAGATTATGGTTGTACAACTTCACATAAAAGCAGTGAGGACAATGCCTTCCTTAGGGAGGTGGAGTGTTGACCAAGAGTGCACTTAGAGCATGTCTCCTTATAAAGGGTGAAATATGGAAGGTTTATTGCAAGTGAAGCTTTGAAATGAAAATGTAGTGAAATAATGGTTCTGTATTATGAATACAAAGCATATCAATAAATCAATATGTCTTTGTTTAGGAGTCCATTAGGTGTTGTTGTCTCAAAATTTCCCATCTTTCAACAGTGTAATGGGAAAATTTATTTCATATATAAAAAATATGCCCAAGTGGAAAATAAAATTATTTCATATGGTGAATTGGTTTATTTGACTAAGGGATGATTTAAAATCCATGGGTGGTAGCCTTACCTTTTTATGAATGTGATACACATCATATTGGTGTCTTCATATATAATGGAAAGGATGTGTCAAAGGTCCAATCAAAGGGTTTAACCAAAGCCAATATCTATGGTTCATGTTGATTTTGAAGAGCCAAGGTGTATAACTTTACAACAACCAAGGCACTCTAAAGTGGTATACTTACCAAGCATGTGGAAAGAATCTATGGTTTTGGAGGACTTAAGTGGGTTTTGAAAACATGACATAAGGTCTCCAAAGGGAAATGGGTGACTCCAAAGTAGTTTTCTTTGACAAGTATGTGGTGATATAGAAATTACAGAGCAATCATTTCAACATTTATATAAGGTGAATCAAAAGGATGACACATGGAATCCTTGCACTATTATTATTCTACTACATTTGTTATCATTGGATTTACAGGGATCATTACTCAAGATTTTTTTTTTCCTAAATAAGAGTCTATTTTTCGCATGCTCACTTCCACTAGCTTGAAGAAATATTTAAGTTCATTTTTTTCATGTACACTAACTATATACCAAGTCTCCACGAGTTCAAAAGTATCTACTTTTGGCTAGTAAGTTTTATATATGGATACCTCACCAATTTGTATATAAGTTTTCATTTTTTCCTACTTGATATAAGGGCTTGAAAAATAAGCCTCTAACTCCTACTAAGTTGTCCTTGCCTTTATTGAACCAAAGAACTACATTGACATTCTTGATGATGCAATCAACCTTGCAATTACCATAAATAATCATTACAATATTAGACACACATTACATGGAAGGTATAGATTTGGAAAAAATTGACAAGCATCGCTAACAACCTAACCTAAATTGTTTCTACCAAATACCCATTCCATAATTTTTTTTTATCTTGTGTGCTAGATGTTACCATTACAGTTGTCGAGTTGTTATTTCTATTGATGGTTCTCAATAATAATAAAAAATTGTCACCCATTTGACCATTTCTAAATTGTTTTTACTTTTCAAAGGTACCACCTCTTTGAACGAAAATGTTTTAGCCACTCAATTCAATAGACAAATAGTTTCATTTAAAAGATATTTGTTAGGTAGATAACTTCAATTTGGGATAGAAATTCCAAATTTAGTGTCTCCTTTTCAAGGTTCAATCTTCCTAAAGCTTACTATATAAGTGATTTAAATGATATATTTGATGTTATGATATGCTGATGAGAATATTGTTGATGAAACCATGCTTGGTATGATGGAGTGGATTTTCTACACTCTAAGTTACCTTCAGTTCAATATTGTTATGAGAGATACCTAGCTCATGCTTTTATGTTCAATTATGTAATTTATCTTTCATTTTAGGTAAATATGATGACAATACCATTGATGAAACCATCCTTGGTATGATGGAGGTGATTTTCCACACTCCAAGTTTCCTTTAGTTAAATATTACTGTGATTAATACTTAGTTGATGCACTAAATGGCCAGTTATGTAATTTATTGGTATATAAGTCTTTTAGGTATCAATCCTACTTAGTTTATTTTCTCTTGTTTTATTTGTTCTTTTTTTTTTAACAAGAGCAAATATATTTTGTATTTATAAGTTCATAAGTTGAATTGGACACCATAGAAAAACAAAAAACAATGTTATATGAGATTTGTGTCCATGTCATGTTCAACTAAATTCCAAGAGTACTGACTATCAATATAAAAAAGGAACTATTATCCTTCATAGAGGATAAACTAGTTATCCTATTTGGATAAACTAGCCAAAAGATACCTAGATTGAAGTTTTACAAAACATAATGGAGATCAGAGTTATTGGAACCCATTCTTGTTGTTAGCTTCCTCCTAACCTTGTATACCTTGGTTGGATTTAGTATTTACCATTCCACCCCAATCCATTTATGAATGCACTATGTCTTTTCCCTTGTTGTCCACTAAACCATTTCCCATGGAGACTCTAGGACATTTGATATTGCAGAAAAGGAATCCCTACTTAGATTACTAACCATGCTACAAAGAATATTTCCTTTAGTTTCAAGGGATTGTAACCTTATCTATTGCAGAATTGTTTCCATTACCACTACATAAGAATTATTATAAACTTATTCCTATGCAAGTATTTCTCTAACTATTGAGAAAATTGAGGTACAATTCCCTATAATTAGATCTTCATGTCTTATTAAAATCCTACAAAATTTCAAGATATCACATAATAGACACCTTCCAGAGAGGGAATGCTTACATCCCATTATACTCTTCCTCTAGTGTGGTTTGAGATAGTACATGACTAAGCCTAACATAATTGCTAAATGAAAAGGAGGAAACAAGACAAGGGATAATTCAAACCTAGGGAAGACAATATCTTGAGAGCCAAAAGGATCAACAATTCTATGCTTCTTGACAATAAACAAAATCCAAGACAGGATGAGGGGGCCCAGACTAACAAGGCAGTATAGAACCTCAATAAATCCACTAAATTGAAGAAGAAAGGATCAAAGAAACATGGCCCTAGGTATCGAAGAAAAAAAGGAATCCATAGGAAAATATTGATATTAGAGAGAAAGTGAACTATAATATTTTCAATAAAAACACTAACAATTCAATGATATACTCCACCAATAGATTTCACCTTTGGATATCCTTGGAACATGCGAAATTCAAAACTAGAGAGTGTTGTATCATAAGATTTGTACCAACAATACCAAGTATATGAGAGAGACTGGAAATTACAAGAATCCAAGCCCCTCTCATTCTTATTAGAATTCTCCCTTTTCTCGAACCAGAGCATACACAATTGAACCCCTCAATAAAGTTCTATGCAAAAAAAATTAGAGTATTGTTGGATTGAGTTCCCTTGTGTGTTCACAATTTTGAAGTGTGCAAGAATACTCAGGTTTTTAATTAAATTTGTGTAAGAGAAATGACCCGGCCCTACCATTGTGTGCATATAGAGGACATGCAACTTATTTCAAGTAACACCATGGTTCAGAGGATTGAATTGAAGCCAATAACCCCACAAACATTAAGTTTACCTTTACTTAAACTTTTCCCTTGGTTAGCCAACATATCAACTATACAATTGATATGCCTTATGACATGGAAGAATGATACAATTTAAAACCTTTTGGATTCAATTTTGAGTCGATAAATATTTCTCACTGGATTTCCTTTGTGGAGTGGAGGGGGATTATTCATGAGGTTTGTAACAATATTTGAATCAATTATAACTATGAGGCACCTATTCCTTATCATATCAATCAATCTCATCCCTTGATACAAATCAAGTGCCTTATCTTGGTTGTTTGTCAACTTCCCAAATCCCCATTGAAAGGGATTTTCCTAGTTTCCATTAAGATCTGTTAGGATCCCCCCCACGTACCACCCATGGGATCCATATAGCTACTCAATCAAATAATAATATGTGAATCCTTTGAGAAATATACCATTGACTGACCTTTTCATTAACCATTCTAATTTGTTTCATCATTCTTTGGACAAGGGTCAAGAGGGTTGTTTTGGGGAATGTATTGGATCCCACAAGAGTTTTCTTCAACCATATCCTTTATTCACATTCCAATAAATATATATTGTTCAATTTAACACATCTTGCAATGATGGATTCTATTAAAATAACATGGGATTTAGTTGTTGTAGCTATTCGAGTCACTTCCTCATTTTGAAATATTGCCTTATTTCATGCCAACCATATCTTCCAACATAGAAACTTTTGCATAGCAAGGCCAAGTTTATAGGGACTAGTTTTTTTAGAAAGGACCCTTTATAATTCCTTTTCTAGTTCGTAAACATTTCCTTACATGACAAGGGGATTATTACTAGGTGAATTATTTCTTCAAAAGCTACATGCCATACTTGGAGGATATAGGGGTACTTAGTGAAAAGGCATGTTTGTGTTTCGATTTCCTCTTTACACAAACCACATCTTGATGGTCCCAAGATCCCCCGACATTGACCATTATCAACCACGAGGATTTTTTTACTAACCATTATCCAACAAAATATGTAAATTTTTAGAAGTTCATCTCCATGCCATATATGCTTCTAAATATTTAATTAGGTAGGTAGAGGAAAATTTATAAGTCATATTTTTATCCAGTAGATACTTTGTAAATTACTTGAAGAGGTCCCCAACCCCTATTATCAAAAATTGTCTGAT
The DNA here is from genome assembly GCA_001517045.1 of Pseudotsuga menziesii. Taxonomy (NCBI): domain Eukaryota; kingdom Viridiplantae; phylum Streptophyta; class Pinopsida; order Pinales; family Pinaceae; genus Pseudotsuga; species Pseudotsuga menziesii. The sequence continues at coordinate 37,770 of LPNX010404302.1, forward strand.
CGATTGGAGAACATCCTCGAAGATAAGAAAGAGGGTAATAACCAAGAAGGAGAGGTGTAGTGGGGGGATAGAGATATTTCCATCTCACCCAATATTCACCATACTGGAGAGAAAGATCATAGAGGGATTGAATGATTGTCCATCCATACTTTCAAACCCATTAATTATTTATTTTTCCCTAAATGAATTTTTCAAATAATCATATCTCTCCACAAGTTGATCAATATTCCATTCACTAGTGTCCGAGTTAATTTTGGTTTGATTAGAGGTATTAATTTCTTGTAGAGATTCCAAATTGTTGATCCTCCTTTGGCATTCTCAATAGGGAAATCTGTGCATCTCTTCCTTCTTCCTCATAAGTATTTTATTATGTATAACTTGATTCCACCAACCTATATGCCTTGTAATGAGTTGGCACATTATATTTTCTGCCATAATAATGCTCGTAAGTTTCAGATCATTGATCCCTAGGCCTCCATAATTGTTAGGTGCTCTAACCATGCTCCATTAAATTGGTTGGAGTTTCTTGGTGTTAGTTTTACCACCTTGCCAAATAAATTTCTTGGTTTCTTTTGTTATTTGTTTCATAACACTTATTTCGACTAATAAAATTGTTCATTGGAATAAGGGTGAGGCTGTCACAATGGATTTGAGGAGGAAAATTTTCCTAAAGAGATTTAACCAATGGGACCCCATTGCTACAATTTACCTTTGTTTGTTGACAATTCCTAGTCATAATTGTGCCAAGGTATTGCCTAGTGAAATCAACATCCCAAAATATCTAAAATGTGACCATGAAGCTTTGCAAGGGAATCCCAAAAGTTGGGAGATTTGATGAAGCAATCTTCCATTTATACCCCAACCTTACTTTAACGTTTTTTGTTGTTAAATTTCCCTACTAATGCAACTCAAAAGGAATTTAAGATTGATATAAACTTGTTGGCAAATATGGTGGGTTCCCCACCCATAAGCAGGGTCTCATCCACAAACTAAGGGTGATTGATGGCCTTGACTCTTATTGGAAAGGAAATAACTTGAAGTCTCCATGAAATTATTTCAGCTTCAAGCTTTCTACTACATTAGTATGCCATGATGATATAAAGGAAGGGAGACAATGGACACCTTTGATGAATCCTCTTCATTCTATGTGAAGAATGGCATGTGTATTCCATTTTAAGATGGGATAACCAAGATGACCCTATACATGCTTTGGCCCAAGATACAGAGGAGTTAGCAAAGCATTTTTTTAATATCAAAGAGAAAGGGACGCCTCACCTTATCGAATGCATTATCCATTTCTATTTTTATAATCGTATGTTTTTATTGATTCCTCCCTCTATATGGATAACCACTTGGACAAGAATTATATTATCAACAATATAGTGGGTCTGCATAAATCCATATTAATTACTAAATATTAATTTAGATATGACATTTTAACCTATTGTCTGTCATCTTGCTCATAATTTTATAAGAAGTACACACACACACACACACATATATGACAAAATCTTGAAAAGGAGGAGGATGAGTTAACTTCCTTTTTTATGAAGGATGAGAGCTAGGAAGGATGAATTTGGATTTTATTTTATTTTTTAAGAATAAGACAACATACATATCAAATATTTCTTTATGAAATAAGCCCCACGGAAATAGATTGAAAATCCATCCATCCTTGGAGCCTTGTGAAAAACATGCCCCAAATTTCCTTGATCACCTATTCATCTTTGATTCTTTGTATAACTATTTATTATCTTCCTTACTGATGATCAATGGGACATTGCTAAGCATATCCTAGACTAATATATGATCAATTAATTCTTCTTCATTGTAAAGAGTATTTAAATGGAGACATGTTGCATCTTTTATTGCTACAAAATAATCCAAATTAGTGCTTCCAACACAATCTCCTTGATTGTATTTGTATGCCTCCTAGCCTTTGTATACTTATGAAAAAAGGAGGTATTTATATCACCTGAGCACAACCATAATATTTTAGATCGCAATTGCCACATTTATTCTATGTTCTTGAAAAATTTGTGAATCTTGGAACAAATTTCTCTCTTTTTCATCTAATCTTATTTGATGATCTCTCCTTCTCCCTTTCACTTTGCAAAAGGGGCATTTTTTTGAATTGTTATTCTTTGTTGATTGGGAGGTGTGTAATATGTATTAATATTTATTTTATATGTGTTTTAATGACTCTAACATTGGTTTCCCAAATATTTTTTGGTGATCCCTTGATCAACTTCCTCCATTCTTCTCATATTATTTCATATATTTCTTAGATCTGTCATCTTTATTTTCAAGTTTTTTTCTCATTTAATTACATAATTTTGTTGCATGTTTGACCTATGAATCATGTATTAATCTATCATTTAGAATCTATATGTATATGCTCAAATTATATAAAGTTTTAGAGCTACAGGGGGTTCTGCGTGAGTTATTGTACTAATTTTGCAGGAAATCAGGGCTTATTGCAGGTTGGAGGAAGAACCAAAAGCACATTGGCAGCCATGGATATATCTCCCCAACAAATTCTAACACAATTCAACTATTTCAAATGGAAATTAAGAGTATATATGCTCTTGAGGATGAACGATCTCTACCAAATCATGATGGACACCAAGGTAGAACCAAATTCAATACTGGAGAATTCCAAATACTTGAACAAGATGGATGAAGCATCCAGGATGCTTTATTATTCAATTTATATTTACCTACTATACCACATTTAATCCAATAAGAATCCAAATTAATTATTGACCACGTTGTCTAACCTCTTCAAAACACGAGATGAAATGAGGGGCCATCAATTGAAGGTAGAACTAATGAATTTGAAACCAATTGAATTCAAATCCAAACAAGAGTTTTCACCAAGTTCATATGTGTAATGTAAATAAGGATGGCACACAAATATTCCTCTTAATTCTCTCTAAATTGGGTCCATATTATAGTTTGTTTGTTTCCTCCTTTCATTCAACCAAATTGGCTCTTGGAGCCTCAACAAAAATGCCTACTTTGGATGCATTCGTTTGCTCCATGCATCCAATGAGAGGAATAATGGCACAAGCAAGCAAAATCCCCCATGCAAGGGAAAAATGAACAAAAAACAAGGATTTCTCAAGAACTTTTAGACTTTGGTAATGGAAAGACCAAAGAGGAGAAGCCACAATGTGCTTAATATTATAAAGGTATTCATAAAAATAATATTTCAATTACAAAAACAATTTGAGGATAAGGAAGAAGAAGAGAGCAACAAGTAGGCTGCCACACCAAAGAATGGCAGTTGCATGTATGCCCTGACAACAATTTTTATTCCATGCAACCTTGATTCAGAAGCTTCCCAACATGTGGCCTAAATGGACATATTCACATGAAAATATACTTGCAAAAACCTTTCCACTATGGGATATGCACTATTTTTTATCAACCACTCAGCTAAGGAAGATCCTTTCACAAGCTCAAAAGAAGAGGTAATCAACCATTTTTTTCTATGCATTAGAAAATTTATTCAAGATTGAGGTCCTAAATATATGAATTAGTACAAAACCATCACACACATAAGGATTAAATTGTACAAAACCAAGTGATCATTGAAGAAGGCCTCCAAAATGTCTCTTCATACTCAAGATCTACAACTTTTGCTCCTACAATGCACATAGTTTTGCATAAATTCTTCATGGAATTTCCTCCATTCGAAGCAAGGAGTAGTAAACAACCATAATTCAGGCATTTAAAAGTGTTTGTATCACATGAATGGGTTCACATTCATTCCAAGAGAAGGAGGAGTTCACAAAATTTTGCATACATCTTCACAAATCCATTCACTGAGAAGTAGTTCACCAACTTACAAGCTTCTTTGGATCTTTCTAAGTAGGCTCCTTAACCTTCTCATTTACATTATCTTTTTTTTCTTTTTTCTTTTGGGGGGGTTGGGGGGGGAGTTCCCATGTGTTTTTCCCTCTTACTCAGTTTTAGAGAATCTTTTGTACATTAAGTACCTAACATATATGCAACATTGTCGAGACACAATTTTATTTTTAATTTATTTCACCTAGTTCAACTTATGGGGGGTGTTAGAGCATAATAACGCTATAAATTTATTCATTCTCCTACATAGGAACTTAATCTATTACCTCATGATTCTACTGGGACAAATCCCATTCAATTTGGCTATTCAAGTCTCTCTCATTTTATGAAATATTGAGTGTAGTTTGAGTCAAGGAGTAAGTCATGAGGAGCACTCCACTAGTCAAGATCCTAATTGACCCTAATGGCTAGTTTAAGCCACTTGCACATTAGTTGAGTATTTTTAGGGATGATAATTTCATGCATGTGCCATTAGTTAGTTGCATATGCCTTCAGTTAGTTGCATTCAATTTCTCTTATCATGTAGGGAGCTAAGTCTAGTTAGGGTGGTCATGGGTTAGTTAAATCATATTAGAGAGTGTGCGTGCTAATAAGGGAGTTCTGGATTTTATTAAGACTGGCTAGGATCTCATGTACTGCATGAGAAATTGAAATTTCCTCCTTAGACCTAATAAGAATTGATTTTTGTAATATATTATTCATTCATTCTAAAGCTAATGTCACAATACACAGTTATGTAACATTAAATATCTATCATATTTCTTTTCATTTTTTTTTCTCATTTAGTTACATGTTTTGTCACACTTTTGATTTCTTGCTCATGTATCATTCTCTCATTTAGAGTCTAAATCTATATGCTCAAATTCTATAATAACAAATACCCCCTAATGTATAAGTTCAAAAGAGATATCTACATCCAAAATGAATTACAAACATAGGGTGTTTATGAGTGGGGTAAGGAGGATTTTTGTGGACCTTGGATTAAAAATTTCCTACAAAGAAAATCAAAAATATAATATCTAAACCTTCCTTGAGATATTCATACCCATTCTCAATTATGAAATGATCACAACCACCAAAAATACACTGCAAACCATGAGATATGAAAATGAAAAAAACTTGTGCACAAAGAATACATAGTATATTAAACAAGATTTTAGCCACCAACATATCTGATGTGCATCTATATATTAATGTGCATCAAATAAATACCAAGAAATAGGAAATATATATCAACTAATCTTCCAATGTACTCATCATATAGTGCTACATTTATGTGGAACTTGGATGACAACATAAATTGATGATGTTATCTCGACCCAAGGTCTTCAACCCAAATTAGCAATAGTTTGAGTCTCCATATGTGAATAAATGATTTGATGTGGAAAAAAGGAAACATTGTCTGATTAATGGTCATTGATGGATAATGTTAACAATGTGAGGTCTCCCATTATCTAGAATAGTGATGTTGTGAACCCCTATCCACTCTACTTCCAAGCATGCTTGAGATGTTTTTCCAGCCTCATGGATTAATCATTGGGAGGGAGGGGGGCTCCCTCCTTTCACTTCTTCATTCTACATACCTCATCTTAGTCGAGGGGATATCCAATATTTTCCTTTGTAAATTTCATGGAAGAGGGGGATACCATGCCGATACTGACACAAGAAGAACCGTAGCCCCATGATGGAAATGCATTTGAAACTAGTCCTTAGCCACATGCTACAAAGGTAAAGTGCCATGAATTCCTTCCAAAGGTGGACGACATCCCAAGCCTTGAGGTTACCTCCAACAAGATGAGTGTGTACACAAATTCATGAGGGACCATTCCCTTATTTGTAAGTTCATTGGTTTATGTCCTAATGAATGGGCCCTTCAGGGTTATATTACCCACAAATGGAAGCCCAAAGGGAAATCAATCTAAATATTGGCTCGTAGATTTTCTTTACAGCAATTGTTTCCAATCCAGAAAATAACGGGAGAATAGTTGAACAAGGGCCCTACTTCTTCAACAATGCAGGGTTATTCATATGTTATTGGAAGGATAAATTCAGCCCTGATTGCGAGGACATCTCAGATGTATCAGTATGGGTTCAGATCTATTCCCTACCTCAGGAATATTAGGAGGAAGAAACCCTAATGGGAATAGAAACACCTTAGGTAATTACACCAAAATATCTAAGATAAAAATAGAGGAAGGTGTACTTCTTTTACTAGGTTATGTGTCAACATAAATGTTTTGAAACCCCTCCCATAAGTTATATGCATGAACTTTCAAGAAGAAGAATGGTTACAAACCCTAGATATGAGCACATCCCATTCCATTGTGAGCAATGTTATACTTATTGGAATTTCTTTAGATATTTCCCTCATGTTCATGTTCCCAATACCCCAAAACCGTAACCCCAACCAAACCAAGATGGATTCAATGATTGTCAGAAGAAAATCAAAGGTAGCTCCCAAAGTAAACAACAATAACTCAATACAAGAAGTTGAGACTTCAAATCCATTTCAAGCCTTAGAAGATATGAAAATGAAACAAGAAGGCCCCCAAAGAGTGGATCCAACCTAGAAATCCTAAAACAAGTTGATATAGACTTGGACCAATCCAAAAGAAGAAAAATGGATCCATATGAAGACAAAACCATGGTTGAAAGTGAATACCCAGAGACAAAGGAAGAGGAAGGAGAAATATAAATTATGGACCATAAGCTGCAAAAAATCATTGAAATATGAAAAAAATGAGACCTATATTTGATTCCTTCACCCCTTGTTTTGGTTATCCAAAGGGATCTCCAGGAGGTCACAACCAAATCCATACACTATGGGGAGAAAAATATACACATGAAAATCAGTTGAGAAATCAACCTTCACACAGAACACACAGGTTAGAAGGAGGCAAGAAAGAAGTCAAAAGAGGAAGGAAAACTAACCAACAAAGGCTAGAATAATTGGGGGAGCATCAAATTGCACCATGTAATCATCGATATTTATTAGACTAGCTTCAGTCTCTTCCATCACATCAATATTCTCTTGATGAAGATCATATATTGGAATATAAGGGGTTTGAGTGGGAGGAGTAAAAGATGACCTCTTTGCTCTTAAATACACCAAGAAATGCCATCGGTGTTCATGTTAGAAGAGACAAGATGTTCCATGAATTCTCTCAAGTAATCCTTCTCATGCTTCTACTATAAGGGGTGTAATGTTGTTTCCAATGATGCAATTGGGGATTTGGAGGCTTATCAATTATATGGGATCCTTCAATCATTCAGATTCCCAACTTCTTCTCCACTCCTCACTCCACTTAAACTTCTTTCTCTCTTCCTAACTATAAATACTTTGGAACCCTAACCAATGTCTATGGTCCCTCTACCCATGTCACCAAATCCATTTTCTTGGATTATATCTCTCTTCTTAAATATTTGGTCAATGATAGGGCCTGGATTATGGGAGGAGACTTTAATATGATATAGACCCCTTTAAAAAAATAAAAAGGAGGCCTCAATCACCTTGATGCAACTAGCAGAGCCTTTGGGCCTCTCTTCAACTACTTGGACTTGGTGGATTTAAGACCCAAAAGTGGCCTATACACTTAGAATGACAAAAGAGGAGGAATGCATTAAGTGTCTTCTCAACTTGATAGGTTTATAGTATATATTAGGTTAATGAGATCTAGATCCATCCTGGATTCCTTTATCTTGTCCAAGGTTGGCCCAGATCATTGTCCAATCAACCTTGAAATTGATGAACACCACAACCCTTGCAAATCGACCCTTTGGTTTGAAAATTTTTGGTTGGACCATCTTGATTTCATGGAAACCCTTTCTCATTTGTGGGAAAATGCTCCAAGGCCACAGGGATCCAAGACGTACAAACTTCAACAAATATTAAAATGGATAAAGGAAATCTTAAAACTTGGAACAAGGAAGTATTTGCAAACATTTTCTAAGATAGAAAGAAGCTTGAGGAAGAGATGGCTACAGTGCAATAGGAATCTATCACAAGTGGCTATTCGGAGACTCTCCTACAAAAGAAGAAAACATCTTTAGGAGGCTATAAATCAATGGATGTACCAAGGTGAAATTATGTGGTAGCGAAACCCCATGTTTAGTGGCTAAACAAGGGTGAACGAAACTCAAAATTTTTACATGACTCCATGATTCAACGTTGAGTTCACAATTGAATATCTCTTCTCCACTTTGACCAGGACATGAGATGAATAAGCATAATGGGATTGCCACAAAGCTGGTAAGATTTTACCGCATTCTCCTCATTGAAGACAAAATCAACAGGGATAGAGCCATGAATACCATCCTCCAGAGTATACTGCCTTTAGTCTCAACTGAAGATAATGGTAGTCTCCTACGACCCATAACTCTAGAGGAAGTTTTCGATGTTGTCAAGGACATGCTAGAAGCTAAGGCTCTTGGACCAGATGGATTCAAAATGGATTTTTACCACCACTACTAGAATATTGTGTAATAAGATGTTTGGGAGGTTTTTTAAGAGTCATGAACCCATTTAGACATCCTCCCTACCCTTAGTGACACATTTCTCACTCTCATTCCCAAGGATAACAATTTGTTGCACTCAGGTAAATTCATGCCCATATCCTTATGTAATGTTTTGATATAAAATCCTTACCAAATTCAATTCAAACAGATTAAATCCCATCATTCCATTCTTAATTTTGGAGGAACAATCAGGTTATGTTGAGGGACGCCAAATTCTGGATGACATTCTGACACCCCATGAAACCATCCACACTCTTAAATATAAAAAAGATTGGTACGATAATAAATATTTATCTATCCAAATATTTTGACAATATATCTTGGAGATATATGGAGAAAACTCTTCTTTCCTTTGGCTTCTCCCCTTATTGGGTGCACTAGATCATGGCCCTCTCTTCATTATATTTTCTGTCTTGGTCAATTGATTTCCCTCCCCTACCTTCTCCTCCTCCCAAGATGGTCATCAAGTATATCCCCTCTCACCCTTCTTGTTTATCCTTATGATCAAAGGACTTGGTAGAAATTTGAAAGTACCCGTGCATGATAACCTCCACTCTCTCATGCATCCATCCAATAATGACAACAAGGCATCCCACCTTCCATTTGTGGATGACACCATGCTCATGGATACTGCGACCATGCAGGAAGCTCGAAATCCTAAATTTTTTATATCCAATTTTATAGAATCCTCTGGTCTCGCCCTAAATAATGACAAGTTAGAAATCTTCTTTTTCAATACCCTAATCAACCTGCAAAACTTAATCTCATGATATCCATCTGTTAGAATAATCTCTCTTCCTTCTTCCTACCTAGGTTCCCCTCTTATCTCCTCAGGCACTAGACACAAATCCAGGGCAAATATGATTATAAGAAAGGAACAATGACTCTCCAATTGGACCTTTCATTATCTTAACATTGCAATATGACTAACTCTTCTCAACTCTATGATCATACCTATTTACCATATTTTCATTTACCAAAATATTCTTGAACGAAATCAAATCCTTGCAAAGGAATTTCCTTTGGGGGGGGACCAAAGGATAAAAAATAAAATGGGCCCTTGTCTCTTGGGATATACTTTGCAAACCCAAAATCCTTGTCATGGATATCGATCACTACCCCAGAGGCTCTTTGGGAAAAAATATGGAAAAGTAAATATTCCAGTAACATTGATCAACAGAATCTCATACGCCTTTAGGAAAGCAACCTTGACTCATTGATATGGAATGTAGTCTGGCATAACAGAGATCTCATCCAAGAGCATGCATTTTGGGAAATTCACAATTGATAAGATACACTCTTTTGGGACAATGTGTGGAAACATAGAACTAAGCTCTTCTCCTTAGACCATATTGAGCCTCTTTGCCAAGCCACACTTGCTTCCAATAGATTTCTTGTATCACACTTATGGAACACTGTTGTTATTGATTCCTAGTGGGAACAATGGAAGGAGTCGTAACTTTGGCCTTCTTTACTTTCCAGCAATCATTGGGACTTATTTTGGGAGGAGCTTCAATCCAAAAATATCGTTTTACAAGATGGAGAGGATATCCTTTGGCGGGATCACTCTAGCAAGGGAACCTTCAACTTGAAAGAAGCCTCCTTACTTTTGGATGATCATCAATAGAACCAAAAAGAGGACATATAGAAACATATATGGAAGAAGAATCTATGGCAAAAAATATTCCACATTCCTTGGGTTTGTAGCCTGGAATAAAAATTTGACTTGGGACTGCATCATCAAAAGAGGCTTTGAGTGGCCCTCAATTTGTTGTCTTTGTCAATCTCCAACGGAGGACGTTGAACACCTTCTCAATCAATGCACATTCTTCTAGCATTAGTGGGATCAAGGAACTAGAATATTTAGATAAACTAACTGAAACCATGTTAGTGTTATAGAAACATTAACCAAATGACAAAAGAAAATCTCTGACAATGGCATTGTCAACAGAACCTAGGAACTCTTCCTAAGATTTCTCCTTTGAGAAGTTTGGAAATAAAGAAACATGAGAATATTCAATAACTCAAACCTCTCTGCATCTCAAGTTTGGGAAAAAACATGGTCAGATATTCATGAAATGGACATGGTCTCTCAGTTGTGTCCTAAGGATTGGAACTACTAATATCAAGACCGAACCATTTTCCAAGCATGGAAGATAACCCAAAATCTGAATCTCTCTAGCACTTCAAGATCTCGATTCAACCCTGACAGACCCTCTTCTTGGTCGCCTCTGGACATGGGAATTGTGAAACTAAAATTTGATGGATCTCGGCATGACAATCCTAGATAGGAAGGGTATGGACAAGTTTTCAGGGACTGCAAAGGAAATATTATTAGATTCTATGTAGGTTCTCTAAGCGTAGAAAGCAACAACGTAGTGGATCTATATGCGATGCTCAAAGGTATAAGAATTGTTGATGTTGAGGGTATCACAAAATCATAGTGGAGGGGGATTCCAAGCTTATGGTGTATATTTTAACCAAAATTCTCCATGGTTCCAACGTATGTAAAATCAACCCTATTTGGAGACTGGCTTCCAAAATGGAAGCCTTAGTTGCCATCCTTCAAAACTCTCTTTCCATCCTTCCTCACTACATTAAAAGAGATATCGACAAACCTGTTAACATGCTGGAAAATTGGGGAGTGGATCATTCTTTGGAAGATTGTAATCAATCATGGACAAAGGACATGTGGATCTAACTCAAAGAGGAATGTGGTAGCAGGGGTTAAATTTGACGGGCACCCCTACCAGTCGATAAAAAAAAAAGACGGTTTTGTCTCTAAACTACCTTGCATATCAATTTCAATAAAAGATTGTACCTTTCGCCCATCAACAAAATTTTAATATTGGAGAGAGACCATTTGGATTCATTACATTGGTGCATCTGTTATCCACGAATATCTAAACTGAACTCAACGATTTAACCCATTTATATGTATAAGTATCGTTCAACCAATCCACAAAAGGCATTTTCGATCAATGAAAGGTATTTGGAATAGTGGTTGGATTCCATCCTAGGATTGATGTTGGACATTTTAAATTGTTAAACATTTTATTGAATCAAAGATTCATTATTATATCTTTGTAGCTGAATGCATTAGATATGACTCAATTTTAAGATCATGCAGAAAGGACAAAGATAGTTTACTTTTAGAGAATGTGAAGGAGGGTGGAATGTTTTACATTTTTTCCTTCCATATTTCCTGCCATGCAATGCATGCTGAAAGTCGAAAAGGGATATACTCACATGTTTCTCTTACCCTTTTCATTCCATCATGGAGAAAGAAGTGATATAATGAGATGCAAAGAAAGTTAACTTAGAGTGTGGACCCGATTCTATTCAATTGATGGAGATTCAAGATGAGATGTTTATGAGGGTGACATACATGAATGCCTCTTGGCCATCATGGCATTCCATGCAAAAAAAATCTTTTTGTAACCAAATATGAGGCCAAATTTGACCTCCAACATCAACCTAAACCAAAATTTGTATACAAATAAAATAATATTGGAAATAGCATTGAATATTCTAAACCATTCATTACCCATTGAATTCAATGCACTCGAAAAACAAAAAGCATTCTACAAAGAGATAATATGAATATTTTGATAGTACCATAGTACCATGCCAAGGAAGCTCCTATAGGGATCTAATACTAATCCTAACCAATTTCTCTAAGAACAAAGTCATATGCTCAATATAGAGCAGACTGGCCCATCATCCAGCAATGAATCAGCCATGGCACTTTCTTCCACTTCTCTACACAACACAAGGAATATATTTGCTTTCTCTGCTCAACATGCCCTATGGGATATTCTTCCCTGACAATGCTTTTCAATACAAGCAAAATAGTCCAAACTATTGGTTACATTTTAAGAATAACTTGGATGAGAAACGCTTGCCCGAAAATAGTTCATGAGCAACAATAGCAAGGTTCCAAGTTTAAATGGTTTTTTTCAACTATTGTGAATGTTCTAGTGGTGGTTATTTCCTCAAACCATCCCATTTCCTCTTGAACTCTCAACAACAAGTCCCAAACATTTAGAATCTCTTACTGACCACAAGTCCATGGGGATTTTTAGGTTTTTTTACCATTTTTAGGAATAAAAACCCTGGTTTCACACAAGGTTTTTCATAAACAAGAAGAGTAAAATGTTAATGAAGAAATGAAGAATGATTCATGAATAATGGCGAATGAAGCTTCCCCACAATAATTTGCACCAAAAATATTAACATAACAGTAAATTTATCATAATTCCCATGAATTATCGCCTTTCATTCTATTTGCAATCATTTAAATTTTCTCTGTAGTCATGGTTTTACTAGAATCGAATAGGGTATTATTCATGGCATTTATTTAGAACTAAATATGTTAGCATAGCTATGAATTTCCATAGGTAGAATGTACCTTGTAACTTTGCAATTCGTTGAAGAAAATGTTGTCGAAGGGTTCAACACTAGGTGGGTGAAAACACCTTGTTGGATTTTGTTGTAAGCCTACAAGAAATTGTTGGTTTTCTGAGTGCGTTCTCAAGTGGCCTTTTCAACCTGACGTAGTTGGTTGAAGACTAGAGCTGGAGCCTAGAAAACTTTCCAGAAGTATCGAACTACTTGCCATTCCACAAGTTCTGAACTACTTGCCATTCCACTCCAGGCCACGGCTATTAAAGCCGATATAATCTGAATTTATTGAGAAATATGTGGCCATTGGGTTACAATGGCATTTCAGAAATAGGTTATTGGTTGTACTTATGGCCAAATTTTCCCTTTTTTCATTTCTGGCTACCATGATGATTGCAACATGCCTAGAAATTGACGATCCCCATTCTACACTACTCAATGAAGGGTGCAAGTTGTAGGCATCAAAATGCACCATAATAAACACTACAATGGTCGCATTTTATCTAACATTAACAGTATGTGAATCTAGCAAAGGCACCAAGAATCCAATATCTACCCCTTCATCTACCATAGCGATGATATTCTTGTCGTCTTCTTGCAGAAACTTTACCAGATAAATCAAGGCCTCTTTTTTGAGCCGGGTATTACCAATTTGAAGCCTTGCAAACAAACCCTTTACAAAGAAGACCAGGGCATCTCTACTAGCCCCAAGGCCCAGACTTGAAACCCCGATGGCATCCTTGCACTCCAGCTTCAATAGTCTTCTCTTTATCAGAATATCCAAATCACACTGATGACAATTGATTTTGTTTACGACAACGTCTAAGTTGCTATGTATCATAAGCTTATCACTATACAAAATATCTCTGCAATGCTTTGCGTGCTCTCTTTCCTCCTGTAGAGTCGATACAACGTTGGCAATAAGCTCTTTTAACAACAAATTCTCGGCCCAATAATAAGAACATTCTGCAATAATGCTCAGGATGGTCTGATTAAGGACTTCCAGCTTCACTGTAATTTCTTGCCATCTTCCCGATAAGAATTTTGTACAATATATCTCCTCCATGAGATGGAGAATGAGAGCTTGGGCCTTCCTCAAGCATCCATCTGGGTCATTATTATTATCAAACCCTCCCTCCATCTTCAATCTTTCAGGATGAAAGTCATAGAATGGCTTGGTCTCTTGAGGAGTAGAATATATTACTTGATGATCCACAGGTTTGAGGCCACTTGTGTTGTAATAACCCAAAATTTCATAAAAATATAAAAATTTTCATGTAACATATAATGTTGGTAGTCGTCATTGCCTAGGGACCAAAATTGCTAACTGTTACTTTTAACAGTAGTATTTAGAACTGCACGATTGTAAACCTTTTAGTTATGTATAACTATTGGTTATTCTTCATAGTTCTATGTTAATGATTTGAATTTAGCAGTTTATATTTTTTGAAAGACAAGAAAATAATATTGTGTATGAACCTGATAACACATGTGTTTTTTTTACTATCTTATGACAAGTAGGAAAGAACTTCAGTTGAGATCAAGGCTTACTTAGCTTATAGCTAACGCAGTAAAGTGTTACTTCTTCTACAAGTTCTGAATAGGTAAGCAGTTAAGTCATTTTGTTACCAGTCTTTCCAGATCCAGAATAACATTCAACTAGTGTATAAGAGAATGCTAGTTAAAAAATATTTGTTTACAACTTAAGCAAAAAAAGAGGTATTGTTGATCTTAATATTTATGATCTTCATAGCTGATAGTAGTGAGTACTTTTTCTAGCAAACTGAACTTGGATTAATTATTCTTCTAACCACCATAACTAGTTTTTGTTTGTTTAATTTTGTGACATTCTAATTTTAATTTTAGGAATCTGGATACAACCTTAGGGAACAACATCTCATCAAGCATCTACCCTACTGAAACTACTTGATGTTATAATATTTTCCAATATTATTACTTTTACTTATATTTGACTCTAAATCTGGAAAGGTCTAAGGATTTGAGTGAGAATATTAAGCATAATTAAATGAGGACTCATGTAGGAAACAATACTATGATGTACAAAGTATTTTTAAACTAGGCTTAGTACATAATGTTTATAGATGTAATAACACTACTTGTTTTTATTGCCATGATAGAGTTATAACTCTTTATGTAGGAAAGGATATATTGATGTCTAAAATATGACTACCCCTATTTATTTTATATGGATTCTCGTTACATTAGAGTTTAATTGTCAAAGCAAACACTAGCATTCATGATTTTGTGACTACACTAGGTTCTAACTAGTTAATCTCTATAGTTACATGCATTTACATGTATGATTGGTTCATTCACCATTGTATGTGTATCATCTTAGAATCAAATACTAAACATTATTTTTAAAGCGAGATATATACACATGTATAAGTTTCCTATACATTAATGTTTTAGTTTATGTTAAACACCTAGTTTTCATGGATACCTCTCAAACTAATGTTTTTGGTTTATACAAACTGTTAGGTATAACTCCCGATTCAATATTATTCCAATTCCAATGCAAATACTTATATAGTGCATATGGCGGTTGTGTTTCACCTTCCGCCCAGCCTTTTCGGCTTCCTACAGTTTTATTTATTTACAATATATAACCCTAATGGATTATATTTTGACAATCCCCCTCTTAATCCGAAGGGGTGTTCGTAAGTCTGAGCATGTTTCTGAATCTTTCAAACTTTTCTCGTCCAAGCGCTTTGGTGAAGATGTCTGCAATTTGATCATTTGTGGAACAATGTCGAAGATGGACTGTCTTGGCCTCTACATGATGTCGAATCAAATGATACTTTGTGTTGATGTGTTTGGTTCGATCATGGAATCTAGGATTCTTAGCCAGCTTGATTGTAGAAGTATTGTCGATCAATAATGGTGTGGATTCCTCTTGTTTTTCTTGCAAATATTCAAGTATCTTCCTGAGCCATACTATTTCTTTCGTTGCTTCAGTTGCAGCCACATATTCTGCTTCTGTTGTTGAATCT
>LPNX010404302.1:54485-181268 GCA_001517045.1 Pseudotsuga menziesii
GTCAATCATATCATCCAGTTGAACCTCTTGATCAGGTGAAGTAGCAGGAACTTCTTCATGTGGGGGAGTTGGTGCTTCATATGGAAATTCCAAAGGTTGATCCAAAATAGGAATCCCCCCTTCAAGGTTTGGAATTTCATATTCATTTTCAGAATATGTCTTTGGATGAGGATAACTTTCCAAATGATCAAGCTGTCTCTCAATGGACTTGTCATTTTTATTAGTTTCAAGAAAACTGACATCTCTGGAAATAACAAATTTCTTGTTTACCTCATTATACAGACGGTATGCCTTGGAGTATTCTTCGTACCCCAGGAAAATGCACTTTTCGCTTCGAGCACCAAGCTTGTTTCTTTGCTCCTTTGGAATCAAGGCATAACAGGTGGAACCAAAAACTCTGAGATGCCTGATTGAAACCAAACAATTAATACCATAAGGTTTTTGACCTTTAAAAAAAAGTTACGTGCAGGTTAAAACAAGAATTTCAAACTAAGTCATGAAACCCATATCTTGCAAATAATTTGGAGGACACGTGGTTGGTGTTCAATGATTAGGGTTTTAGTTGACTTTGGAGGCATTGAAAGGTTGTTCTTAACCTAAATTCACATTTTAGTTCATTTGTTTTCAGAGCTGTGGAGTGAGCAGCTATAGGCTCACGGCCGCCTGGCTTTACTGTCACTCCATTGAGCGTATGCTTCCTTGCTAGAGTCATTATTTCACTATGTAAATAGATTTATGTATCTACTGAATCTATTCCATGTGATACTCTTCAACACCATTACCCTAGCTTCGTAATCGTCTCTCCTATTGATATTTTGACTTTGCGAGTGCTTTTAAATATACACTGTGTGGTGAGAGTTGTTTTGAAGGAGTGAGCTTGGTTCTTGACTGTAAAAAGAAAGTTAGTAGCGAGTAACATGTTCTATGTTTTACTGCTTGTTTCCTAGTGTGGGTTTGATCCTTACTTTTTCATGGCTTGGGACTTCACACTTGAACACTGCGAGTTGTGTTTCTTCTAGCAGTGCTCTACTTCAGCTCGTTGTACCATCAAAGGAGGCTAGGGTTGGCTCACAACGTCAAAACAGTTGCGCAAACTCTCTTCGGTAAGAATAAAACTTATTTTAAAAACTCTTCTGCACAAAATGAAGTTATTATTTTTTTAATTATATGTATTTAACATTCGGGGTTTGATTTGTGCAAGCTCTCAAGATGATAGCTTGGTTCTAAAGGACTCCACCAACAGCGCTTCCATGATGGCATTCATACCAGTAAGCCTAAGGTTCTCCTACACTCGTTGTATGGCGTTTTAGGAAGATTATGTCATGTGGTTGTTGGTTACTTGTTCGGCCATGGCTATTAGATGTTATGTTTGTTTTTCAAATCCCTAGTGGTTGTTTTGTAATGAAAGGTGTTAGCATCGGAATTGAACCAAAGGTTGCGGAAGGGATCGCTTCCGGGTAACGGAAAAACCACTTTAGGCTGCGCCTTCGGCCCTGCGCAGTCAGAGAGGGATCTCTCATTCGTCACCGGAGAAGCTCCACATAAGGTTGTCAAGGCTTGTGTGTCAACAGAGTCTACTCCGCAAAATATTTTCAATCAGCATAATCATGGGGCTAGGATCCTGAATGGGGCAAAGTATCTTGAGGAAGGTGCATGGTGGGATTATCGGGGGATAAGGGACCATGGGAAAATGGAGTCAAAACATACACAAGAAACGATTACAGATGGAGAGAATGATGAAAGGTAGCAAACAAACGCAAGATAGCTATTGATTTCCCAATCATGAGATTTTAGCGGGTGTTTTAGAGGACAAGGAGGGACAGTCCATCACATGGAGCATCGGCGAGATGAATTCCATGTAACTTTAGAAGAACCATTGTTAATGCTTGGAAAAACGGTCGGAGCATAACAAGTATGAATTCTGAACCACTATACCCTATGTCGCAGGCATGAAAATCAATAAACAAAATGGAGTGAAGACAAGAAAACACAATTTACACGTAAAAGGAAAGCACTTATTGGGAAAAACAACAACACAGGAATCTCTGCTGTGAATGACAGTCTTCCACTACGATTTATTCATACATAGGTATCAAGCTTTACAAATGGGAGCCTCAGCCTGGGATTTTTTCCCAATCCAATTCACTAATTCCTTTCTCCCTTTATCGGGAGTGTTTTTATACAATCCTATTGCTAAGACTACCAAATAAAAAGCTGTTACAAGTCGCCATCAGGCACTAACAGTGCAAAGAGTGGACTATCTCCATGTTTTACAAATATGGGTGACAACGGGATCGCAACCCTTGAATAGGGATCGTGCCCAATGCTACAATACACCTGTCGCTTTCCTCGTTGAAGGATGGTCACATGAGATTCGAGGGGCTGGGATCCTTACCGAACCTCTATCAAGCCCTCGAATCAACTGTTAAAAAATAGAGTGTTAACAACCGGCTCCACAAGGAATGCTATCCTCCCAATGAGATAGCAAAGAACCCTTTTAGACCAAGTGCCAAATCCATTGGGTTGCCTTCAGCTTTTCCTAGACACCTCCATTCTGCTTCATGCTATTGCTCTAGTGAATTTGTGCCACTTCTTGCAAATCATGCTGGCAACTGTAAACCTATGCTAGTAACTGAAAATGGAAACAAACTGAAAACAGTAATGAAGGAAATGCTTGATAATATATGAGCTTATTTTCTCCTACCTACTCTACCTAACTTTGTACATAATTCCGACTAGGTGAAGTCGGACTTCAAGTGAAACCAATCAAGCAACTTGCCTAATATTCTTGTTCTTGTATGGTGCTTGATGGACAAAAATGAAACAGATAATGGGAGAAGGGAATGATAAAAAACTAATGTTTAAGGTAGAGACATGACCAATCATCGCCTTCACCCATACCCTCCATGTATTTGGCCACGGGGTCATAGAATTCATGGCAACCTCCAGCACGTTCTGTCACTTGCTCATGGGAAAGCTGTCCAGAGCTTCTCGCTTCTAGGGAGTCGTCAGGCTGAAACTTGGGAGATTATAAACGAGGACCGTCAGAATATTTCTCTAATGAAATATCCCTCTCTTTGTCTGAAATTTCTGTGGCAAAGGTCTGATGTGCTTCGAGAGGGAGGTCCTCAGCTTCTCTGTTGGAACCGAGTAGGCACACTTCTTCTGGGTGAGGCGGTGTTTCTGAAAATGGAGTATCAGAAAAAGTGTTTATCTATAAACTGCTACATCTAACTCCATTTTTGTATAAGTTTTCGGCCTACACCACCCCTGTTTCTTTCTGCTTTTTCTTGGAGGCCTTAATTATATGCTTTATTAATTCAAAAGAGGCATAGCATAAGGGTAAGCTATCACCTCTAGTGCCCTCATCATCATTTCTTGCTTCGACCTCTTGGTTTTGCATTGCACTTTGACTTCTTTCATCAGAAGGTGTCGTTTCAACAACCGAATTGTTCTGTAGGTACTCTCCTTCATATTTGTCATACATAGGCGCATCGAGCTCCTTCTCAAAATCGTCTTTAGTTGACCAGGAGCGGGGTAGGTCACCATTTTCAGAGAATAGTCATGCGGGGTAGGTCACCATTTTCCTCAACCTCCAAGCAATCAATGAACATCTGCTGTAGGGTGGTTGATTTTTTCTCCAAAAGAAGCAAGGACAGTTTAGGAGGAAAGACGACTGCATAATAGATCTTAGCAGCATTCTCAAGAGGTTGAACTTCCTTAGGCATGTTATAATAAAAGCTTGCAAATCTTCTATTAAAACTAGATATGGCCTCACCTTCGTGTCTCCTCAAAGAATAAAACTCTGAAAGAATCTGCTCCAATGGTCGACTCCTTCCCCAAAACCTCAAGAATGTGCAAGAAAGATCTTCCCAAGTGTTGATGGAATTAGGCTACAAGTGTTTAAACAAGACTTTGGCATCCCCTTGCAAGGATAGAGTGAACGTCTGCATGCAGACATTGTCATGTTCTATCTCAAATAGATCAGAGAAATGCTCAAAGGCTTGTACATGTTTCTTAGCAGTCAAGTTTTCAGATTCTCCGTCGAACTTGGGGAGGTACTTGTAATATTTTGTGAGAAAATCATGGAGAACAGGAGGTAATTACAGCGGCTTATATTGGCTTGGAGGAGTGGGGAAGACAAGGTTAGGTATGATAGCCAAACTATCGCCTGAGGTTTCATGAATTTCGCAGGGGTGTCCTCTGATATCGAGAGCCTCCAGATGGAAATCTAGGCCGAAATAAGGTGTACAAGATGACACAACGCTTTTGGTTTGTAAAGAAGGATATATAGGAATATGTCCATGGCTCAGCTCAGGATGAGTTGGGCTAGAGAAAGTTGTTTTGATAAATTTCAGAAAAGACAAGAGTAAACTTATAAGGTAGGATAAGGCATCCTGGAAGAAATGCAGACTCGAGTGCCTGGGCCTTCCACCGTGCAATTTTGAGCTTTATGAGGGGTCCATTTTCTAGGCGGGATCGACTAGCCTTCCTTGGTCATTTGATTTTCTAGATTATACCACCAGGGGATTCGTTTAAGTCTGAATCTTTCAAGAGTGGAGTCGCCAGGTGAAAAGTGCTCAAAATTCTTGGTGTCTGACAGATTGTTCACCATCAATAGTCAGATCTAAATCTTTGTCGTTCTTCTCAGGGAGGATCTTCAACTCATCCCCGGCAATGACGCCATTTTGTTAGCACCAGAATTGAACCAAAGGTTGTGGAAGGGCTCGCTTTCGAGTAACAGCCAAACCACTTTAGGCTACGCCTTCGGCCCTGCACAATCAGAGAGGGATCTCTCGTTCGTCACCGGAGAATCTCCACATAAGGTTGTCAGTCTTGTGTGTCACCAGAGTCTACTCCGCAAAGGATTTTCAATCAGCATAATCAGGGGGCTAGGATCCTGAATGGGGAAAAGTATGTTGAGGAAGGTGCATGGTGGGATTATCGGGGGATAAGGGACCATGGGAAAATGGAGTCTAAACCTGCACAAGAAATGATTACAGATGAAGAGAATGATGAAAGGTAGCAAACAGAGGCAAGATAGCTACTGATTTCCCAATCAGGAGATTTTAGCGGGAGTTTTAGAGGACAAGGAGGGACAGTCCATCACATGGAGCATCGGTGAGATGAATTCCATGTAACTTTAGAAGAACTATTTTTAATTCCTGGAACATCGGTCGAAGCATAAAAAGTATGAATTCCGAACCACTATACCCTATGTCACAATCATGAAAAGCAATAAGCCAAATGGAGTGAAGACAAGAAAACACAATTTACACGTAAAAGGAAAGCACTTATTGGTAAAAACAACAACACATGAATCTCTGCTATGAATGACAGTCTTCCACTACGATTTATTCATACACAGGTATCAAGCTTTAAAAATGGGAGCCTCAACCCGGGATTGTTTCCCAATCCAATTCACTAACTCCTTTCTCTCTTTATCGGGAGCGTTTTTATACAATCCCATTGCTAAGACTATCGAATAAAAAGCTATTACAAGTCGCCATCAAGCGCTAACAGTGCAAAGAGTGGACTATTGCCATATTGTACAAATATGCGTGACAAACATCGTGGCGTTGGTTGTCACATTCGGCTTGAATAACAGTTTTGACGTATTCGACCGCCATGACGGATGATGAGTATGATGCCTGCTTCTATACTTTGAGGTGTGTGCTTCTATCGCATTTAAATGTAGCTTTCTGCATGGGCACACACTGGTGAGGTATTCGGCATCCTTCTCCAGTCCAGTCACATCCGCCACCTCCTTCCCCGCCGGGTAACATCATTATATGTGGGCTTTGGAAGAAGTGTCGCATCGCTTCTGGCTGATATAGACCTGCATGGTGGCTTATCATTCTAATACTCCTCACCTCTAGTGAGGTGAATTCTCCTGTAGGAAATAAGGTGTAGAAGATCTACACCAACCCCATCACCCTTGGAAAGTGGACTTCACAAACAGGGTTGTTAGGGCTTTAAACCCCTGACGCTCTCATCTAGATGAATATTTACACAGCGAACGACCAATGGATGTTCCTTTCTGCGGAGGATTTGGTGGGTGCGATGGTATCAGGGGTTCCCGGAAAAACACCTACAGGGAGTAAGTGTCCAAGTCTCGTGTCGTCGGAGACGTGGGTATCATGTCTAGGCCCCGATAGCTAGTGTCACCATTGGTATGCAAATACCAAGGCAACGAGTGAGCGTGGAACCTGCTCACCAACCATCAACACCCCAATACAGACAAGCTTTTCGAACCAAATCTTCATCGTCAAACTTTATCAGGCCTCTACAACTTTGTGGAAAAGTAGAACTCAGCTTCTTTAGGAGATATGTTGGTTCACTCTGGTTGAACTGAAAGCGGTATTTATAGAGCTTTCGGGATTGATCTTCACACAGGTTGGTCAACATTATTACACACTCTGTCATTGAGTGTATTTGATCTCAACATGTGCAAAGACGCGAGCAGGATGATCCTTTACTTGCTTGGGATCTATTCATTTGGCTTCATCGGCCGTGGCGACCTATCATCTGCTGCGGGGAGCAGTTGTGGACACCATCTAGTATAGTAGATCCATGTTGCATACTTCATGAAATGGAAAATCCCACGTTGTGTAGGCTCTGCCTCATGTGAGTAGCGAATTTTCTGGCTACCTTCCTCCCTTCCGTAGGCCAGCTCACACAAAAGCCACCTCACAGGGATGGCTCCCCTTGAAGTGAACATGTGCCACACCCGTGAACCAAAAAAAATATGCCACTGGAAAAGACTTCCACCTCAGGCGTATACCAAATGGCGTCGAAGGAATCTACCAATCTGCGATGAGGCAGATTACACACGTGAATGCCTCCTCCGTTGTCATTTCCACACTGGATGGGAGATCTGCACTTCGGGAGTCTTCTCAGTCGTCCCATCAAAAGAATCTTCCATATCCGTCATCCACGTCCCATGCTTCTTGCCGCCAACCTTTCTCTTCTGAACACCATGGGCAGTTTGGATCGTGACACATCCTGAGCCGTCGATCGAGATCGACCCTTCTTACGGTCGTCGATTAGAGTAGGCCCTGCCATTTTTCGCAATGGGGAACTCAGATATTCATTTGTGCTAGTTCACCTCGTGAAATGAACCATAGACGTAGATCTGTCCCCTTCTTCATTGCGGTCGTTGATCTTTGCGACCTCTACCCCTTTTTGCGACTTGAGATCGCGGCTTTATCCGCACAAGTATGGAGTGCAAAATTATTGTAGGTCGTAGATCTACCCCAGGCTTCATCTGAACCGTCAAAATTTGGCAGTCTTTAATACGTTTCGTACTCCGGGACAGAAACTTTGATCACACATGTTTTCTTGCGCAAAGTGGTTCAGAACCGTTGATCCTCCTTTGATCAATCGCAGCCCTTGAACAGGGATCGTGCCCAATGCTACAATACCTGTCGCTTTCCTCGTTGAAGGATGGTCACATGAGATTCGAGGGGCTAGGACCCTTACCGAACCTCTGTCAAACCCTTGAATCAACTATTAAAAAATGGAGTGTTAACAAAAGGATTTGGGGCTTTCATAGCCGTGACTTAATAAATTAATTTTTGGGCCTTTTCGGCCATGGTTGAATTATAGTGATGTTATTTTGATATCGTCTTTAAGTCATGACTTTATTTGAGCAGGCCATTGGGCCATAATTGATATAGTTTCAGCTTTAGGGGATTTGAATTTTAATTAAGCTCAAAGCTTACTCTTTTGTAAACTATATTTTGATAATTTATATATATATTTGTCGTGGTTTTAAATAAGTGAAGACAACTGTGATATTCCTAACTGTTTGGGTTTTTCTTTGATTCTATGTATAATATCCTAAACATGATTTTTGTTACTGTAAAATTTATATTTATTTGGATTATGTTTAAACATGAAAAGAAATGTTTCGGATAGTTAGTTTCTAAGTATAGTTTGATTTTACATAAATAATAATTTTTCCTCAGTAAATACATAGAAGAAAAATAATGGATTATATGACCTAAGTTTTTACTGTAATTCCTGAGTTAATTTATGTTTAAGGATTATTATTTACTTTTTTCTCAGTTTAAATTATCTTACAGTGTTAACTTCTGTTTTCTTTTAGATAATGTATTTGATTTTGGTAGATATATCTATCAGAAAATTTTTGGTTAAATGAATGAAGAAATGTATGTTAAATAAAATCTGTATATGTGTGAACTTGTAAAATCCTTTTGTTAATAGAAAATAAGGTAAAAATCCATATTTTAATTTCAAATTAGTACATGGTTAGTGTTGATTATAATGTTATTTTGATTTCATTTTACTTGGATTAATAATGAATTTATCTCAATAAATTTCTAGCCATATTTAGTGTTCTTCTATGTTAACCCTACTTATTAAATTTCTGTTTGTATAACATCTGTTAACTATTATAATATTAAGCTTATAGTAAATAACCTATCTATTGTGTAAATAAATACATAGATTAAGTATATTAAACTTCCTAGAGACAGATTTGTCTATATCATTACAGACTAATTCATCTAAGAAATACTTCTAATATAGAACAGAGAAACATACGAATGAATACCTCCTATGAAACATGTAGAAAGTAAATAAACATATTCAAGTATACTTCATTCAGTTCTTCATCTGTATCTAATCTAACCTACTGTACTAGAGTACTAACTTAAAAAAGGTGTGGAAAAATACAGTTTAGGTATTTACTTTCTATTTATCAATTAACTTAGAAATTTCTCTACTCATTTACCCTAATCTAGCTAGTTCAAAACTTAATAACTTTCACAGGATATACATTTCTCCCAACTAACCCTAACATAAATAAAAACAGAAATATATTATATATTTGATAAATCTTAAACTTTCCAAATACAATAAATAATTAAATGACTAAACTAAACAAGTAAAACCTGGAAGTATAGATGAGGTGACAATAGCTTAAGGAACCTGTTCCTCCCAACCTATTCCTGGGGAAGAGCTGGACTGCAATCTCAGGACCCTCGAGCTTGTCTCCTGGTCCACCTGGTAGAAGTACTGGGTGAGAGATGTAGTCTAGAAATCCTCTACAACTCCACTGAGTGTTCAACAGTAAATTAGTTCTACTTGTAGTAGTATGAACTCAGCCTAGAATAGTTACACTAGTTCAGATCTTCAACACTTTTTCACTCAAACTTACTTCAGCTAGTCCCCTCCATCGAATTCTCTTGTGCACTTCATTCACTCAGATTGATCACAAATCCAGAATGAGCATCCTCAGTTTTCTTCAATGGGAAGCTTTATTAGCATGCCCAGGTCTTTTGGGTCGGTTTTTACTTAATGAGCCACCTGCTCTTGTTCCACTTTCTTGGGGAATCATGATCACAAAAATAGGGAAGTTTCCACCTGCAACAACTAGAAGTAGTTTGAGGATGCTGCCACATGTCAATCTGTTCTCAACACAGCCTCCTCCATCAAGTGACCAGTAAAACACTCATTTAATAGCTTCCCTAAGCTATTGTCTCATCTTTCATTTATTTATTAATAAAAGATTCTGCAATTACATTAAATTATCCTTGACCCCACTTGGTCATTAATTAAAAAATTTAACATAAAATATAACATAATGTTCCTCAAATACATGAAAATGTTTTGCAAATTGGGGCATGTGACATGTGTTTCCCCTTTCTACAAATATCCTACAAATATCCTGGTTTTCCTCTATCTATCGATCGGCTTAATCAAAATCCATAACATTACAACAATGGCTGGTGTACATATTTAAACAAATTGGCAATCTGACATGTTTCTAGCCTTGTTTTTTCTCCACGATCGATCAATGGGATCTTCCAAGTTATATATATATATATATATATATAAATTTATAATAACATAAAAAATAGAAACGTGCAATATTTGGCTCTGCCCATCAAATTGACGGCTGGAAAATCCAACTACACTTCACAGCTGACATGGAACTTTCACCTCTGGGTGTATTTGACTATGAAAAAATTCAAATACGTCCATACAGACCACGGGCGTCAATTTTAACCCCTATGTGGTAGGATTAATGGACAAGACATACTCCCCCACAATGGGTGACATCATGACAATGACATGAGCTTGTGTCATGCAATATTGGTATAAGTACGAATGTGGTGGGGCATGCATGTTGGTAGGTGGTCGTTCCCACTTATTGCAAGCCCATAGTATTATTTTTACCATTATGAATCCTTCATGGAGATGCTACGTTCTCCATATCAGCAACTAGTTGACAATATAGGTTGCCAAGTTTTCCTTTGTGCGATCTCTCATGAATTTCAGTGGTTCTTCTTGTCATGATGAGAAGGAGGTTCATGATGTGATGAGGTTTCTAACCCAAGAAATCCTTCATGGGGGTTATCTACATACCCATGAAGCCAGTCTGGTTAGACTCTCTATTCCCTAGGTAGAAATACCCCCCTACGAAGTTGTGTTACCATCTCCTTCTTGGCAGTTGGTGGCCCCTATCTTGGGTTTTGGGTACTACAAATTTCAGGATGGTCTACACAAGGGTTACCAACAAAAAAAAAATTCAATGGTCCTAAGTGATCTCACATGCCACGGGATCTTAAAGAAATCGACAATACTTTTTTTGAGACCAAGCTCAGCCAACATGCTCGTGCCTACATTGAATGCTTGGAGAGTCGTCTACGCAACAAGATGCAGTGCTAGAGAGGCCAAAAGCTCATTGTTGGTTTTGGGGGACTAGTGGAAGATTTTGGTTCAATCAAAAATTAGGAGACAAGTCACACAAAAAACCTATGTACGTTCTATAGTATGAAGTCACTGCTTATTTTAGCCATGGAATACCATTTCAATATAATTTATCAGGAGGACCTGAAAGACTCTTCAGAAATGGTTCCTCTTGAAAGGTTGGAGGAGGGTATGAAATGGATAGATCACAACTAGGTCATGGTAGATGCTGATATTAGTGGAAAACTAGATGATATGGCTCACAAACTCATGGGGAAGAGCTTCAGCAAGATGGATCCAACTTGCCCCTCTACCCCGCAAGTAATATTATGTCACTACTCGAAATTTGTCAAGTGTGCTACCAAACTGGAGAACTCGAGTGTTGGTCATTCCTTAGTGGTTATTTTTTATGAGGATTAATCTCAATTTTAAGATGTGTTGATGCCTGGAAAATCCTAGGTACCGACAGTAGGGATTCTCCCCAATAATCGTTCCCAATCAGATCGCTTATCGTTTGGTACGGGAAATCCGTCTGGTTAACGGCCCGACTACCGTAAGGTTAAAATAAAGTTTTTAATTCTATTTACCGGTTGTAGCCCGATCCACCGTTTATGTATTTTATGTTTTATATAAATGATATGCAAGTTCCTACATTAAATGCAATTTAACAGGAAACAAAGGATTCATAATGTGATACATAGGTTCTTACCTCCCGTCTTATATCCTTTGTCCCTGAACTACAGAAAGCAAGTAACAACTACTCTAAACTATCTAGCCTATAACCAAGGAGCAATATTATTATTTATATGAGTAATGTACTACATTTTTAGCATAAGGAATTGTACAAATAGCTGATAAATTCGGAATACATAAACACAGTAGAAAAATTAACATAGAGATAGCTCATTGTTTGTTAAAAAATTAATTACTCATTGGCTGCATAAGATTCATAATAACAAAATGAAATCATTCACAACATAGTAATAGTCTAGAATTTAGAACGATCTCATAGATTTGCGTATTAAGCTAAAGCATAAATAGTTCCATATCCAGCCATATACACAACATGCATTTGAAACTCCAACAACCCCTTCTCCAGCAAAAACTTTATCCTCTTTATTATAAAAAAGAAATAGTCCTTCCTACAACAAGTATTCCAATATCAGAGCTAGAAAAATCCTTACTCATTTGATCCTATCTATCTTTATACATTTCATAATGAACTTTGGTCTCCCTACCCTTTGGGCTTCCTAATTTTCAGTTACATAAAGTTTGTCTTTAGTATGTTCAAAAAGTAAATACAAAATATTGCAAATAAATCCTTGTGTGAATAGGACAAAAAACCACTTAAGTAGACCCAGTTTGGCTCTTAATGTACACATCCCATGCTTGGGATTCTTCATTGATAATTTGATATTCTGTTGGCTCCAACACTCGCACTGCTATTTCATGTTTTGACAACTGGGACTCTATCTCCTTGACCTTCAGCGCGTTTGGAATCAACAACTCTTCAAACAGAT
This sequence comes from Pseudotsuga menziesii, assembly GCA_001517045.1. Taxonomy (NCBI): domain Eukaryota; kingdom Viridiplantae; phylum Streptophyta; class Pinopsida; order Pinales; family Pinaceae; genus Pseudotsuga; species Pseudotsuga menziesii. Next base: position 66,725 of record LPNX010404302.1, read on the forward strand.
GCTTGTGCAATGTAACCTGCACAATACAAACTTCAATGGCTTCCTAAATGATGCATTCAATCTTAGATATGCTCTCTTCTCCTATCTATAGCATGTCTTGGAGGTTCTTTAAATGCTGCTCCCTGGCTGGGAAATCGTGTTCTATGGTACCTGCTAGAATATGACATTGGTGGTGGGTCGAACACATTCCTTTGTAAAATTCAGTACACTTCTTTATGGTTTTATCAATGGTTGTGTTCAGCCGCACTACTGATTTGTAGCCAAAATTTAATATTTCCAACTCCATATTCACACTTCCTGAGGTCTTCCGAGGCATGTTTGCCAGGAAAGTTGAATGAGTCCCAATCCAAGTGAGTTGTCTTTGCACAACTTCTGCTACATCGAAAAACTTCTTCTGGAGCTCTGCTGCATTTTGTGATATCTATTTCAACCTTGCCTCAATCTATTTAACCTTGTACATATCCCCAGCCAACTTCAACAAAACCTGATTCAAGTTTGTCTGCAACACTAATGCTTGATTTCGGAAAGGAGTGATATCTAGTTGTTTCTTCTTGAGATCCCTTTTTTCCCCTTCAATGATATTTATTGACACAACCAGGGAATCCTTATCAGATTGCATAATCTGGCATGCCTCTCTGAATTTCTCCAAATCACTAAGACTATCCTCATGCTTTCTTTTCAGGCTTTGTATTTCACCTCTCTCTTTCTTCAAATTTTCCTTCATTTGAGATATTTGCTCCTTATATTGTTCAATATCATCCACCATTTTATCCATATTATCTACATTTGCAAGGGTTGAGGCTACACTTTCCCTTGCAAGGAGTTTAGGATCTTTGTTAGTCCCATGGACTATTGTTTTCTTAGTTACCATAACCCCTATATGCTTCTTTTCGATGTGCACCTTCTTCTCAGTTCTCATGGAAATCCTTTTCTTATTTCTATCATAGAAAATTGTATTAAGGTCAGCCACCTCCTGTTCTTGAGATGGTATGAAAGGAATTAGACCAAATCCTAATGCAGAAACTGGATCCTTTGTCTCCATGTTGCTCGATGGAAAATCTGGATCGATAGGATCATCATGAGCTTGTCCCTGCTTCCGATTCTCTTGATCCAGGTATTCTTGCTCCTTCTACTTTAGTTCCTCAGTTTCGTTTTCGACTGCTTTCTTTTCTCATTTAGTCATTTCCTTCTTAATTATTTCAATCTCCTCCCATACTCTTTGCTCTTCTTCTTCTTGTTTTCTCTGATATTCCTCTTCTTGCCTCTTCTTTTGTGGTTCATGTTTTCTCTGATTTTCCACTTCCTGCCTCTTTTGATCTTCCTCTTCCTGCCTCTTGTTTTGTGCTTCCTCGACTAAACGTTGCTCTGCTTCTTGTGACAACCTATGGGCTTCTTATTCTCTTTTCTTGGCAACCTCTTCTTCTTGTTTCTTCTGCTCAATGGTACTACTACTACCTCCTTTACCACCCATAGCCTTTATCTTCTTTTTGAACCTTCGGCTCAAGGCTGTCATATTATGGGCATTTCAGAAAATCACTTTGTCTTTGTCCCAGTAGTATGCATATTCGAAATGCACCCCTACCACCGCACAGTAATTTGCAATCTTGTTGGTTGAATCATTTATGTGGAAATTTTTTTCCCCAAAATGAAAATGTTCTAATTCCTTTACAAATTCGGATGCACTCTTTACTTTGGAAAACTTGTAACTTCCTGTATAGAATGGGAGAGTTGGATACAGAGCCTTCTTATGATGAAACAAGAAGTCTCCAATCCCATCTATATAAAGTTTCCTCACTATATCCTTGTGTACAATGTAATAGTAGCATACTTTGGCAATAGAGAAGGGGCTCTGGACCCCCCATACATCCTTATATATAGCCCCTCTTCACAAAGGTAATAGTTTCCATTCTCCTCCACGAACTCTAATGTCTTTTGAGACATGCAATCACACTCTGTGAGGAATATTATCTTGTAGAGCGGCATAATTAAATATTCACAAATGTTCTTGTAATAACTGTGATATTTATGCGCCCAGAAGAGCTCGTACGCAAAATACACAGGGGTCTTTGTCTTATCCCAATTGCAGTTCAACGTTGGGAACTAGTGAGTGCATAAAATGCAATCAACTAGGAAATAAATCATGTAGAATTCTGATTTATTTTGGGATGTGCCTCAAAGTACAACACTAATGCATGAAGATAAGCTATGTGAGACTATGTCAACCCAGTTGAAAATAGTTCTCCTGGTGGCTACGAAGAAAATCACTGGTACCCAACCTATCTTATAGAATTTTCCATGTGCTCGGCCAAAGATTCGGTTCAACATCAAACCTATAATCCTATATGGGGTACGTAAATTTGCAATTTCACACTCCCCAATAGGATTTGTAGAGAATTTCTTCCCATGGATCATCATCTTCCCGATACAGTCAAAAATATCGAAATCTAACTCCTTCAACCATTTTTCTGTTAAATACATCTGAGCCACGGGTAGCTTACACACCTGAGCTACACATGTCAGACTGTAAGCAACAAAATATTACCCATTTACATCTGGAAGTATCATCTTGGTTACATATACTCTTGGAAGTATCCAACCAATGACTTCAGAACATGAACAAAGTTCAGGACAAGTGGATTCCTTCATGATGGCTGACCTCTTTATATTTGTGTAAATTGGTATATAGTCTAAACCTACCCTGGGACAGTGTGGTCTTTGATCATCTGATATACCTGGCCCCATATGAACTCTGGATCAACTCCAGTCACTAGTTTAGTATCTTCATATATCATTTCTACCTGTGTGATGATTTCTACTTTCGGATCGTCTTCCACATCTTGGGCCTTCTTCTTCCCTTTTTGGGGCATGGTGCTAAATAGATATTGAGGCTACCAAAACCATCAAACCAAGTCTTAGATGCATACATACAGATAACCAGAAACAACATGAACTCATATAAAACAAGAAACATTACCATATCATCCTAAAACATTTCAACCATCAACCAAGTAAATCTATAGTGAGAGTTGGGCACAAGCTTAAGCTTCGCCTCCCCCTGTCCTTTTGACACAACTGACAGTTAAAAAATCTAGCTTAGAACATCCCTAGGTAAAAAATGATCTTTCACCCCTAGACTGCAAAGATCATCCACAGAGACACAAGGCCCACCGAGAAATGGGAATTATAACCACGAAAGCACTTACAGTGGCTTCAGAAGCCCTAGACCAACATCTATCTACCCAACTAATGATAATGACAACCCTGCTCGTGCTCTTCTGGAAAAGAAATCGATTGGTGTAGACGCCGAAATGCCAGTCTGCACACACTCGCCACTCTGCAACCTCTTCCCGTGAAATCCCCATGGCAAGGGCAAAGTTGATGACTGGCATGAGGTAGGTGGAAAAAATTCATCGCCTCGCGAGAAACGAGAGGAGCAGCCTTGAATAATATCATGCAAAAAATGCAAAGGCTAAAACCTAATAACTCCTGGGTATAAAAAGAATTGAGGCAAAAACCTAACCAAAACACCCATAAATGAACGTGATGACGGAGCAAGGTAAAGAGGTCCTACCTGGAAAGGAGGACTGATGGGATGAAATTGCTTGATCCTTAAGTGACTGGATGGATCTCCAACACATTACCATCTTGCTCAGTGAAATCCACCAAACTTCGACGGACAACAACTAACTTTGAAAAATGTCCGCGGTGATTAGAAAGACTTTCCCAATGGGTCCATAAATGGTCCATGTGTGCAAGAATTTTTGGCACTTAAAGCATCACGGCCAGATGAAAAATAACAATGACATCGGGTGACAGTTTGAGATCTAGTCAACAACTATCGCGTGGAAACTCCTCTCCTCATCCGAAACCTATCGAAAGATCCAAAAATCTCTAACCGCAGGCTATCGGTTGAGTCCTACTGAGTCAATCGGGTGGAAATCTTGACACGATCCGATAGTGTCGGGAGGAAAGCTAGAAGTGATCTGACACACATCAGTTGACAAGAAAAACTTCTTCTAGAAAAACACTCATGACTTATCTCGGTATCGGCTGAGGATTCTAGAGGACATCGGGCACGACAACGAAACATCGGTAAGCCTTTCCAAGAGAACTCATTTCAATCTTCCGAAAAAGTGGGAGTGAGAGAAAGTGATTCCTTCCACCGATTCCATTCGCTTCGTTGAAAAAAATTCAGCTGCCTTTTGAAGGAAAAGGACCCACCTTTTGATACATCGGATGCAGTCATCAAAGGTTAATCGATGCATCAGAAAACTTAAGTGAGTCTCCTAAAATGGTAAAAGGTCATGACAATTAGAAAACGAATCAAGAAGGACTTTCGTTGTGTCTAATAAACTCCATGAGTCCATCTGATATATCGGATGGATAAAATGAGATTCTTCAAAAAGTTTTTTTCCGATTTGCAAAAGAAAAACTAAGTCATGAAGAAGGAAAAAACAACTAAAAAGGAAAACCAAAGACTAGAAACAAAGGGGGCCCCCAAGATATGAAAATTTGTTGGGGAGTTGTTGCAGCAACAATAATTGGCGACTTGCTGGTGAACATAGATCTTTGGAAAAACTATTTTTTTAGGACATAAAACTTCTTTAATATATTTGGTTAGACCAACTTTCCTCCAAATCTTCAAGATTTCGTTAAGATGTCCAGATCTTTCTAGGGATATGAGATTCAAAAATTTAACATTGATTATAATCCACTAGGGTAGGGAAACCAAGTTTTTCCAAGTCCCGATAACTCTTCTGAGGCCAAAATATGGGGTTTATTTACTTATGCATTCAGTTGCTTATAGCTCAGACACCACAGAATCGTAACAAAGCGTGGACAGACATATTCGTTTGTTCCTCATTCCCATGCCTTTTGCATTCTTTTGATGTTTTTTAGACTTTTTGTCTTCTTGAGTCTTCCCAGATTGTTTCCTTTATTTGAAACTTGGTTTAGTTTCTTCCATCCATAGTGTCCTTTTGTGTGAGAGATAGTTTGTGTTCATCTCACGAACGGAGAAGAACCTCTGAGCAATCTTACCCATCATTTATTTTATTCAGTATGTCTTTTGATGTCTGATTTCATTCTGGGAAGTTTGACTCTTTTAAGCCTTTTGGATTTTATTTGTGGCATGGGATCATTTTAAATAATATACATATGTCCATCCTGCTTCCTTTCCGTGGGTCCATTGCTGTTAGCTTCCTAGGATAGACTTTAGTGTGAGGTGGATGGAGCCCCAAAATAGTATTCTAGACTCTTCTTACCTTAGTTATTTGATAGGGGTTAAATAGGACTTCAATGCATTCATAAATTCCCTTCAAATAGTCTATCAACTTAAAGGATCTTCCTCATGATACATGTAAATGTAATAAGCAGCTTTCTAGTTAAAATAATTGCAGTTTTTCCAAAATTCCAATGTCCCCCAAATGCCAAAAGTTGTGCTAGTTTATTTGAAAACTGAAATAAAGCAAATAAAACCAAACTAAAATAAATCAGATTCAAATAAATCAAATCTAAATAAAAAAAACTAACTATGAAAAAGCTGAGACAAAAATCAAAAGGTTTGTTTATGCACTGAAAACTTCAAAAGCTTCAAGTAAAATAAGGTTTGAGAACCAAACCATTAACTGGCAGATTCTCTTCCCACCCCTGCAAATCCTATAACTTGTATGTCGAGGGACCTAGATTCTCTACAATCTGAAATGGGCCTATCCATAAATGTTGAAACTTAGTGTGTTTTCCCTTTTCATCATGTGGGTGATCCCATTTCAAAACCAAATATCCTATCTCAAACTCTTTATTTCCGGACTTGCGCTTATCAAAACCATCTTTTCACAATTCTTGTTGGTGCTTAAACCTTTCTTTATACCTATAACTAGACTCTTCTAACTTCAACAGAGTATTGATGTGGGCTTGTAGAACCTCACTGCTAGATCCTCTAGATGCTTGGGCTAATTGAGAAGAAGGCAATAAGATGTTAGGGGGTAGGACAGCTTCCTTTTTGTAGACTAAGGTATAGGGTGACACACCTAAGGAATTCTTGGGCATGACTCGATCAACCCAAAGTGCATTAGAAAGAGCTATATGCCAGCTTCTTTGATCCTCTATGATAGTATTTTTTAGAATCCTAATGAGATTCTTATTAGTGGACTCATCTAACCCATTACCTTGCGGATAATAGTTAGCAGAATAATGTAATTTAATTCCATTCTCATTAGAAAATGCAGTAAGCGTGATTGACGAAAAATAAGATGTGTTATCAAAAAGCAGGGAAATTGGAACCCCAAACCTAGTCATAATATGGTCTTGTAAGAAATCCATAACCGCATCTTCATTTACTTTCCATAACAGGATTGCTTCTACCCATCTGGTAAAATAATTTGTGGTCATGAGGATCTACTTGTGTTGCAGTGAAGAATTGGGATTGATCTCTCCAATAATATCGATTCCCCATTTATTGAATGGTTCGGAAATAATAACTGGTTGTAAAGGCCCTACTGTCTTTACTTGTCTTCCACTGCTCCTTTGGTATGTATCGCACTTTCTTACGTAAGCATGAGCGTCTTTAAACAAAGTTGGCCAATAGTATCTAGACCTTAAAATCTTATGTGTTGTAGTATCTCCTGAAAAATGACCTCCAACAGGGTCATCATGCAATTATTTCATGACTTTGGCTGCATCTTCTCTTTCCAAACATCTAATAAAAACCCCGTCATAGTTTTTTCTGAGCAATACTCCGTCGATTATCTGATAAGATGCATACTTTAAGCGCAATGCCATTCTCTGCTTGGAATTCCAATGTTCAGGAAAATACCCATGTTGGAGATAGTGTATTAAATCTCTATACCATGATTCTAGGGCTGTAAATATAGGGCACACATCGATCATATGCAATTCAGTCTCATTTTTCCAATCATTTTCTTCATTGTCCTGGATTTTAGCCATCAATTTACAAGGCCCTTGTCCCTTGACAATAGTTTCTGGTTTAAATTCCAATTCATACTCCTGCAAGGTTGTGACCCGATTTCCTCTTCTCTCTACTAACTCCTTTTGTACAAAAATATTTCAAATTATCGGGTGAGGCACAATAACTTTGGTTTTGTTCTTCAGTATATATGGTTTGAATTGCTTCACCACCTTAAACACTACATATGCTTGTTTATCAACAGCGAGATAATTTAACTCAACACCTTGTAGTCCAGTTCTCATGAACAATATTGGGTACTCGTCTCCCCCTTCTTCTTTTTGCATAAGCACTGCTGCTAATGAGTTTTCTGAAGCAAACGTGTATAAGATGAAATCCTTCTCAAAGTTGGGACTTTTGAGAGAAGGCGCATGAGCTATTGCTTATTTAATCTTGTCAAATGCACCTTTCTCTAGGTCGGTCCATTTAAACTGAGCACTTTGCTTAATCATTTGTTGCAAAGGTTTCACTATTTGATCAAAATTGTGCACAAATCTCCGCACAAAGTTTGTAGTCCCCATAAAATATTGCATTCCTTTCTTATTGTGGGGCAAAGGGATCTGTGCTATAGCTTTAATCTATGGAGATCCCTTTATTAGAAATTATATGACCCGGTATCTTTCCTTTTAATATGGAAAAAACACTCTTCTTCGGGTTTAGGGAGATGCCATATTTCTGACAACGATCAAAAATTTTCTTTAGATGAGAAATGTGCTCTTCTCTTTTCTTGGAGAAAATTGTAACATCATCCAAATAAACTACTATCTTGTGGCCAATCAAAACGTAGAAAGCTATGTCCATCGCCCTTTGGAAAGTTGCTCTAGCGTTGATAAGACCAAAGGGCATCCTTCTATATGCAAAAGTCCCCCATTTAGTTCTAAACGTGGTCTTCAGTTTGTATTATTCTACTACCAACACTTGGTTGTAGCCTGAGAAACTATCTAGCAGAGAGAATAATTCCGATCCTGAGACCATCTACAATATTTGTTCCATAGGCGGGACTGGGTAGTTATCTTTATCAGAGAAATGATTCAAGTTTCTAAAATCCACACAAAGTCTAATCTCACCATAATTTTTCCTCACTGTTACCAAATTTGAAACCCATTCCGAATGTCTAAATCTAAAAATAATCCTCGCATCAAGCAGCTTCTTTACTTCGCTTTGAATCAAAGGTTCTAACTTGGGATGCATCTTTCTAAACGGTTGTTGGAAATGCTTGACTCCCGCTTTAATTGGAACGACATGTTGAGTAATGTGGGTGTCATACGTCTTAAGATATTCATATGTCCAAGCAAAGACGTCTTTGTATTGTTTAAACAAGCTGATGAATTTGCTCCTTTCTCCAGGTGAGCAACACTTTCCTAAGTTTGCATATTTATGCTCAACTTCTGACCCTAAATTTACTAGCTCAAATTGCATAGATGAACTGTGCGTTTTGACATTGGTCGGTCTTTTAAACTTGTTATTCGGATCTAACATTCCTTCCAAATTTATAACTCCTTTGGGAATGAAATTTCCACTTCGAAGATTTGCTTGATGTTCCTCGTCATCGATTATAGCCCCTTTGAAATTCTCATCATTTGTTAGAAACTCTAATATTTGTGGGTCGTCATCAAACACTCTTAGATTAGTGATGTTGTCTGGTACAGCAGGCCTGAAAATCAGTTCAATGGAACATTGATTATTAGTAGGAACAAGCCTGGCAACTGAAGTAGCTAATAAGTCAGTTGCTGCATTTTTTAGCCTAGGAATTGAAACTATATTAAATGCATCAAAATTCATTAGAATATCCCAAACTTCGTTTTGATAACCTTTTAAATGTGGCGATAAACAAAGGAATCTATTTCGAACTTGCTTAACAATCATTTTAGAATCTCCATAGACTTTTAAATTTTTGACCTTGAATTCAATTGCCTTCTTTAATCCTTGTATTAATGCTTCATATTCAATTGTGTTATTTGTGCATTCAAATGCTAATCTACAAGAAAGAAAAATTTTATTGTTTTCTAGATCCACTAGGATACAACCAACTCCTTATCCTTCCTGATTTTTTGAACCATCAAAATATAATACCCAAAACCTATCTGCTAATTCGACTAAACTATTCCTACTTTCTACATTTGGGACTAAGATAACTATGTTACAATCAATTTTATCAGCCTGTGAAAATTGAAGGAGTTCAGGTTGTGTATCTGATCCATTATCGGGATCCTCGACTTGATAATTTCCCGGTTCCAATTCAATGAAATAATTTCCCAAAACTGAGTGTGAAAAAATTGTTGGCTCTTTCTTCGCTTCCAATTGTGTAACATTGTGTCTCATATGTGATTGCCCCATTACTTTTATCTGATTCTGACAACCTTGATAAGGAAACCACAAATGAGACCAGTTAGTTGAAAAATATCCATCTAGTTTCTCATACCAGTCTCAGCTTAAAATCAGTCCATATGCCTCAGGGATGTCCACTACCTAACATCTATAAATTGGCACACCCTTTCGTCGGCAGCTAAACGTATCAGCACATCTTCCATCTCTCCTACCACCTTCACCATTGTTCTGTCCAACTATATAATCTTTCCATTAGATGGATTGGGTTGGCCATTTATCCTTTTACACATCGACAGAGGCATAAATTTTTCATATGCTCCAGATTCTACCAAACAATTGTGCACATTATGATTAAAAATTTCGAATGTAAGCAGAAATGGTAATGTTTTGGATTTGTACTTTCCCCCAATACTAGCTTCATTGATTTCTTCTTCGGACTGAATAAATTATTAGGGTTTACTAGTTGTGGATCCAAGGATTCGAAAAGTTTCTTCTTCTGTTGGGCTAAAGTGCACATCTCAAATAAATAAATATTAGCCTTAGTTCTCTTGATGTCTTCTATTATATCATACCCCATCTCACAGTCTGTTGGGATTTTCTTAACACCTTCTACTTTTCTTTCAGCATCCTTCACGAGATTACTGATAGTTGGAACATTTTTCCTTGTTATAACCAAATCGGGTATAGGTTGGGTCTAAATGTTATTTCTAACTTTCTTCATGTTTTCCTGAATTCTTTTAATTTTGGGAAGCAATATGTTATCTTCAATTAGTGGACATTTGCTCCTAGCTGTGACATTCACATCTGACAGTTGTATCTCTTCATTAGGTTCTTCGTCTTCTAAACCTAGCATAGGTGCACAATCCCACAATACCATGGTAGTCTCCTCAGGTGCTTCTCCTAATTCGTGAACCTTTTCATCATCAACCTCAGGCTCTGTTAATTTACAGTCTAGTAATTGATTCATAACCAATGTCATGGAATTAATCCACTGCGGGAAATTCTTTCCACAGTGAGGTTGTTGATGAAATGTACAGAAATTGTCCATTCCAACTTCAATGAGATTCATAACAGAAGGATTGTGTGTAGGTGACTAAGATGGGCCACTTTCATCTCTTTTCTTGAAGAAAGGTTTATGTTGCTTCCTACCTGAATTTGCCTCTTTATCTTTCTCTAAGTCAACAATTTTTTTGGATAACTTTTGTACCATATTGACCACACTTTCTAACTCATGAGAATACTCATCTTTGGGTCTTGTCAACAATAGAGGTTTTTTACCGCTGAAGGGTCTAGTCTCTAACTCCATAGAATGTTTATTTACACTTTCAAGTTCAACTTCTATCTTCTCAGCTTCATCATAAGTTTCTGCTAAGGAAGGTTTCACTGATCTTTTGACAAACATTACTATATCAGAGCCAAGAGCTGAAGTGTAGTATTCAATCAAAGTTTCTTCAGTAGGTTTTATGGCTGCGCTGAAATTGTTTAAGTGAGCAGAAAAACTTTGACTAAAATCTCTCACTTTTTCTTTCTTTTCCCTTTTTAGAGCCAACAGTTCTTTCATCAAAGCAGTGGTAGTTATTTGGCTACAAAACTTGTTTTTAAATAGTCTTTCGAAAGTGTCCCAATATATGATTGAATTGGCCTGTAAGCCAAAATACCATGATGCTACTTTAACTTTGAGAGTATGAGGAAACATCCTACATACTACATCCTCATGTTCAACTGCTAAAGCTTCCAAGGCCAGGAAAAAACTCTGTAGATGATCATCCACATATATGCCTTCCCTTGGGTCAAATCTAGGAAAATACTTTTCATAATTTTGTGGAAAAGCATGCACTGGAGGGGCCATGTTTAGTGGTGTTCTAGCCCTCCAAGATGGTACAGGTGGATTAGGCTGATTTGCATTTGGATTTGGAGGTGCATTTTCGGCCATGATTCGTGGAGGCGATCGAGGTGGAGACTGGAAGGGAGATTGAAAAGGTGAACAGTGCGGAGATTCAGGTCCTAATTAATTAAGAGGTTGGTCAATATCTTGTAAATATAAGTTTACCAACTCTTCCAAGTTTCCTACTAAGACTGGATCCTTTGTGCACATGGGTCTATGTTTTGAAGCTCTACTCCTTTGCAATTCAAGGATTGTCTGCAATCCCCCAATATTTCTTGCATATGACCTTGTGTGTCTTCTGAGATGATCAACTACTTCAAAAGGAACTTGGTAAAGGTGCTTGGAATGATTCAGGGATTGTACTTTCTTCATAAAAACTAGTTTCAGGGTTGTTACTGGTGGAATAGTTATGGTCAAACAGATTTCCTATGCCAGCCATGCACTGGTGGCCCTCCTTCTAGCGCCAAAATTATTGATTCCTGGAAAATCCCAAGTACCGACAGTAGGGATTCTCCCCAATAATCATTCCCAATCAGATCGCTTATCATTTGGAATGGGGAATCCATTCAATTAACGGCCCAGCTACCGTAATCTTAAAAGAAATTTTTTAATTCTATTTGTCAGTTGCAACCCAATCCACCATTTATGTATTTTATGTTTTATATAGATGATATGAAAGTGCCTAGATTAAATGCAATTTAACAGGAAACAAAGGCTTCACAATGTGATGCGTAGGTTCTTACCTCCCGTCTTATCTCCTTTGTCCCCGAACTACAAAAATCAAGTAACAACTACTCTAAAATATGTAACCTATCCCGAGGGAGAAATATTATTTTTTATATGAGTAATGTACTGCATTTTTTGCATAAGGAATTGTATAGATAGATGATAAATTCGGAATACATAAACATAGTAGAAAAATTAACATAGAGATGGCTCAGTGTTTGTTAAAACATTCATTACTCATTGGCTGCATAAGATTCATAATAAAAAAATGAAATCATTCACAACGTAGGAATAGTCCAGCAGTTAGATCGATCTCATATATTTGCGTATTAAGCTAAAGCAGAAATAGTTCCATATCCATCCATATACACAACGTGGATTTGAAACTCCAACAACCCATTCTCCATCAGAAACTTCATCCTATTTATTTTAAAAAAGAAATAGTCCTTCTTACAACAAGTATTCCAATATCAGAGCTAGAAAAGTTCTTACTCATTCGACCCTACCTATATTTTTACATCTCAGAATGACCTTTGGTCTCCCTACCCTTTGAGCTTCCTAATTTTCAGTTACCGTTAAAGTTTGTCCTTAATATGTCCAAAAAGTAAATACAAAATATTACAAATAAATCCTTGTGTGAATAGGACAAAAAACCACTTAAGTGGACCCATTTTGGCTCTTAATGTACACATACCATGCTTGGGATTCTTCATTGATAATTTGATATTCTATTGGCTCCAACACTCACGCTTCTATTTCATGTTTTGATAACTAGGACTCTATCTCCTTGACCTTCAGCATGTTTTGAATCAGCAACTCTTCAAACAGATGCTTGTGAAATGTAACCTAAAAATCCAGGCTTCAATGGATTCCTACCTTATGCATTCAATCTTAGACATGCTCTTTTCTCATGTCTATAGCCTGTCTTGGAGGTTCTTTAAATGTTGCTTCCTAGCTGGGAAATCTTGTTTTGGGGTACCTGCTAGAATCTGGAATTGATGGTGGGTCGAACACATTTCTTTGTAAAATTTTGTACACTTCTCTATGGTTTTATCAACGGCTATGTTCAACCGCACTACTGATTTGCAGCCAAAATTTAATATTTCCAACTCCATCTTCACACTTCCTGAGGTCTTCTGAGGCATGTTTGTCGGGAAGGTTGAATGAGTCCCAATCCAAGTGATCTGGCTTCGCACAATTTCGGCTACATCGGAAAAATTCTTTCAGAGCTCTGCGACATTTTTTTCTATCTCTTTCAACCTTGCCTCAATCTGTTACCCTTGTACATCTCCCCAGCCAACTTCAAAAAAACCTGATTCAAGTCTTTCTGCAACATTGATGCTTGATTTTGGAAAGGAATGATATCTAGTTGTTTCTCCTTTGTTGCTTGGAGTTGCTCATTTAGCAAACTATTTTGAACTTCTAACTCCTCTACTCTTTTATTAGCTACCTCCCCTTTCTGTTCTAATCCTGCCACTTGCTTCTCGAGATCCCTTTTTTCCCGTTCAATGATATTTTTCGACACAACCAAGGCATCCTTGTCAAATTCCAAAATCTAGCATGCCTCTCTGAATTTCTCCAACTCACTCAGACTATCCTCATGCTTTCTTTTCAGGTTTTGTCCTTCACCTCTCTCTTTCTTCAAAGTTTCCTTCATTTGAGATATTTTCTCCTTATATTGTTCCATATCATCCACCATTTTATCCACATTATCTACATTTGCAAGGGTTGAGGCTACACTTTCCCTTGCAAGGAGTTTAGGATATTTGTTACTCCCATGGACTACTGTTTTCTTAGTTACCATAACTCCTATATGCTTCTTTCCAGTGTCCACCTTCTTCTCAATTCTCATGACAATCATTTTCTTATTTCCATCATGGAAAATTGTATTAAGGTCAGCCACCTCTTGTTCTTGAGATGGTATGAAAGGAATTAGACCAAATACTAATGCGGAAGCTAGATCCTTTGTTTCCATGTTGCTCAATAGAAAAACTAGATCGATAGGATCATCATGAGCTTGTCCCTGCTCCTGACTCTCTTGATCCAGGTCTTCTTGCTCCTTCTGCTTTAGTTCCTCAGCTTCCTTTTCTACTACTTTCTTTTCTTGTTCAATTGTTTCCTTCTTAATTCTTTCAATCTCCTACCATACTCTTTGCTCTTCTTCTTGTTGTTTTCTTTGATCTTCCTCTTCTTGCCTCTTCTTTTGTGGTTCCTATTTTCTCTGATTTTCCTCTTCTTGCCTCTTCTGATATTCCTCTTCCTGCCTCTTCTTTTGTGCTTCCTCAGCTAAACACTTCTCTACTTCTTCTGACAACCTGTGGGCTTCTTCTTCTCTTTTCTTTGCAGCCTCTTCTTCTTATTTCTTCTACTCAACGGTACTACTACTGCCTCCTTTACCACCCACATAATTTATCTTCTTTTTAAACCTCCGGCTCAAGGCTGTCATATTACGGGCATTTCGGAAAATCTCTCCGTCTTTGTCCCAGTAGTCCATGTATTTGAAATGCACCCCTACCATGCACAGTAATCTGCAATATTGTTGGTTGAATCATTTATGTGGAAATGTTTTTCCCCAAAATGAAAATGTTCTAATTCCTTTACAAACTTGGATGCACTCTTTACTTTGGAAAACTTGTAACTACCTATATAGAATGGGAGAGGTGGATACACAACCTTCTTCTGATCAAATAAGAAGTTTCCAATCCCATTTATACAAAGCTGCCTCACTATCTCCTTGTGCACAATGTAATCAGTAGCATACTTTGGCAACAGAGAAGGGGCTTTGGACCCCCCATACATCCTTATATACAGGCCCTCTTCAGAAAGGTAATAGTTTCCATTCTCCTCCATGAACTCTAATGTCTTTTGAGACATGCAATCGCACTCTGTGAGGAATATTAGCTTGTAGAGTGGAATAATGAAATCTTCACAAATTTTCTTGTAAGAACTATGATATTTATGGGCCCAAAAGAGTTGGTACATAGAATACATGGGGGTCTTTGTCTTATCCCAAATGCATTTCAGCGCTGGGAACTGGTGAGTCCATAAAATGCAATCTATATGGAAAGAAATCATGTATAATTCGGATTTCTTTTGGGATGTACCTCCAAGTGCGGCGCTAATGCATGAAGATAAGCTATGTGAGACTATGTCATCCCAGTTGCAAATAGTGCCCCTGGTGGCTACGAAGAAAACCACTGGTACCCAACCTATCTTATAGAATTTTCCATGTGCTTGGCCAAAAATTTGGTTCAACATCAAAGCTATAAGCTTATATGGGGTACGTAAATGCACAGTTTCATACTCCCCAGTAGGCTTTGTACGGAACTGCTTCCCATGGATCATCATCTTCCTGATACAGTCGAAAATATCCAAATCTAACTCCTTCAACCATTTTTCTATTAAATATATCTGAGCCACAGGTAGCTTACACGCCTGAGCTACATATGTTGTACTATAAGCAACAAAACCCTGCCCATTTACATCTGCCAGTATCATCTTGGTTACATCTACTCTTGGAAGTATCCAACCAATGACTTCAGAACATGGAAAAAGTTTAGGATGAGTGGATGCCTTCATGATGGCTGACCTCTTTATATTTGTGTAGATTGTTATATCTTCTAAACCTTCCCATGGGACAATTTGGTCTTTGATAATATGATATACCTGGCCCCATTTGAACTCTATATCAGCTCTAGTCACTGGTTTAGTATATTCATATATAATTTCTACCTTTGTGATGATTTCTACTTATGGATCATCTTCCACATCTTGGGCCTTCTTCTAGCTTAGAACAACCCTAGGTTAAAAAGGAACCTTCACCCCTGGGCCACAAAGATCATCCATAGAGACACAAGGCCCGCTGAGAAATGGGCATTATAACCAGGAAAGTGCTTACGGCGGCTTAATAATCCCTAAACCAACGTCTCTCTACCTGACCAATAATAATGACCACCCTGATCACGCTCTTCTGGAAAAGAAACCCAGTGGTGCATATGGCAAAACACCAGTCTGCACACACCCGACCCTCTACAACCTCTGATCGTGAAATCCCCATGGAGAGGGAAAAATTGGTGGCTAGTGTGACGCAGGTGGAAAAAACTCACCACCTCGCGAGCCATGAGGGGAGCATCCTTGAATACTATCATGAAAAAAACACAAAGGAAAAAACCCAATAATTTCGAGGTATAAAAAGAACTGAGGAAAAAACCTACTGAAACCCCCATAACTGAACACGATGACAGAGCAAGGTAATGAAGTCCTACCTGGAAAGGAGGACTAACAGGATAAGATCGCTCGATCCTTACGTGGCTAACTGGATATGCAACATACTTCCTGTCGCTTAGCGAAATCCACCAACCTTCGACAGACAACAACTAACTTTGAAAAATTCTCACGATGATTAAAATTACTTTCCCAATGGGTCCATAAATGGTCCATGTGTGCAAGACTTTATGGACCTTAATGCATCGGCTCCATATGAAAAATAACGCTGGCATTGGGTGACTGTTTGAGAGTTATTCGACAACTATCGGGTGGAAAATCCTCTCCTCATCCGAAACCTATCGAAATATCCAAAAATCTCTAACCGTGGGCTATCGATTGAGTCCTCCGTAGACAATCGGGTGGAACACTTAAAGCGATCCTATAGTGTCAAGTGGAAATCTAGAAGCAATCCGACACACATCGGTTGACAAGAAAAACTTCTTCCAGAAAAACACTCACAACTTAGCTCGATATCGGCTGAGGATTCCGGAGGACATCGGGTGCGACAACAAAAGCTATCTGAAAAATTGGCAAGGCTTTGCCGGAGAACTCATTTGAGTCTTACGAAACTGCGGGTGGGAGAGAAAATGATTCCTTCTATCGAGTCCATCCACTTTGTCAGAAAAGAAGTCAGCATCCTTCCAAAGGAAAAGGACCTGCCTTCCAATACATCAGATGCGATCATCAAAGGTTAACCGACGCATCGAAAAAATTAAGTGAGTCTCCTGAAACGGTAAAGGTCATGACAATTGGAAAACAGACCGAGAAGGACTTCCACTATGTTGGATAAACTCCATGATTCCATCTAATATATCAGGTGGATAAAATGAGTTTCTTCAAAAAAAAATCCGATTTGCAAAAGAAAAACTAAGTCATGAAGAAGAAAAAAAAAACTACAAAGGAAAACGAAAGACTAGAAACAAAGGGGGGCCCCAAGATATGAAAATTTGTTGGGGATTTCTTGCAGCGGCAATAGGATTTTAGGTTTTATGGACAATGCAAGGTTGGTATGCTCTTCCTTAATATTTTGTGTTGGTCATAACCCTAGGTTTGTGGGGGAATCATGTTATTGCCTGGTTTTTAGACTCGGTTAGCCTCAATAGATCTAGACTTGACTTTGAGACTACCCCAGATGTGGAACTACTATTCTTCCCTTGACATGTGGATAGTCTCTATTGAAGGATGCTTTGTTTTTTAGATGTACAGTTTTTATCTATAGTTTAATATAAATTTGAATTTACAACAACAACAACAACAAAATGTGGGGCCGCCTGTTAATGATGATAATTGTTTCCAATGTACTAAATACAATCATCAAGTGTGAATAAATTTTTTGATGTTGAACACCTAATTGAATTTGTCAAACATGGATCAATCGGATGTATACCATCTACAGTTCCTTGGAGATTACAAACATCAATGGCAAGTTCCCTTGCATTCAACAATGGGTAAGTTCCAAGTTCCCTTACATGTATTGATCCTTTGTTGATGGAAATATATGATCTTAATGTTGTGAAGGATCCAATTAATAGCTCTTTAACCTCTATGCAATGTCATTATGTTGATAAAGAAACCAATCACTAGCTTCTCTTCGAAAATGGAAATGTGAGCAAATAATTATTTTTACCTTGTCACTCTAAATTCCTCCATAGTTTTGACGCTTTCAATCACTTTATCTTTGTCTTTTCTCTCACCCTTGGATCATATGTTTATAGGTCGGGAAGGTGGTAAGCTCACAATTTAGTTTAGAATGCAAGCATGTCGTACAAACGCATTTCATGCATGGATTTCAGTAGTGGGATTACAATTTTCAAGATTTCTTTAATTTTATGTGGCTTTGAGATGTGGCCATGCTTCTTATACTGAGAAATCATGCACATTTGTGGTTTTCATTAATAAATTCAACAAGGCTTGTATTATTCCTAAAGGGAAGGAATGACTAAGCGATAAAAGTGTATGCAAACTCTATATTAAGACATATAGTCTTCATGTGATCAACGGATTCTAACTATCATGTATCACATATATGTATGTCATAAACTAAGTGTGTAAAGTATATATAAAACAGAACCAATGGGATGAATCCTTCCAAGAAAGGAAATGTTTGATGACTCCCCATTCTTTCCATGTGCTTTGAACAACAAAAGTACCATAGATATTAAAATGATATTCAGTGAGAGAGAGTGTTTGTGGAGAGATGCCTCGCCATTTATGCTTTTCAAGTGATAAACCTTATTGAATGTGATTCCTTAAAAGGATTTTTTGGGATCCCTTTCCATCCAAAGCTCAAACCACCCACAAAAATCTCTCTAAGTGCAATAGATCCCCAATTAACTCTATGAAATCCCTTCCCATTATTATCTTTGTTCCAAAGAAAATTCTTACTAACATTTTATATATGATATTGGCCCTGTTTCTTTAGATGTAATGCATAAGGAAGAGTAATAAACATGATCTATTTCTATGGTTTTGGTGCAGATTTGGAATTTTGCCACCATAGCTAAGGGTTTTGTGTAAAAAATGTATTTTATACCATTGAATGTTCAAGCTTTACATCGATATTCAAATATTCCATGGTCTAAACCTAGGAATTTCGGTCATGTGAGATTGTAGAGAATGAGTCATCAACAAAATAGTCATTAACAAATTGCACACGTGTATATCTAGTAGACGAATCTGTCGCATGACACACAAAATCACTTTAGATCCAAGTAAGTAGCCAATAGCTTCAATGTTTGACACAAATAGTGTTGAGGCTAAGGGGTGCCCCTATCGAATAGACCTAAAAAACTCAACCTCTTCAAATACTATATCTTAATAGCAAGATAGGATTATGCACCTAAAAAAAAAAAAATTAACATCATAGATAATGTATGGACCAAACTCTATAACATCAACATCACCAAAATAAAATTCCACTCTACTTAAATAGGTTGATAAACCTATGTATAAAAATCAATACCATAAAGAATATGAAACACAAGAATTAATAATGGCTCAGTGTACATGGAGATATACCCTAGAAATAAACAAACCTTCTTGAGAGTTTCTCCACTCTTTATCTCATTTCATTATCTTTTTTGTTTACAATACAATATTGTATCATCCAAAACCCTAATCCACTAAACAAAAATAGATTTTAACCCTAATTTATTAATCATGATTAGATAACAATGAATTGAAAAATATTTGGTCAAAGAAAACTAAAAATGAACCACAAAAAATTCTTTTAGGGGCACTAACCCCCTAATCCCATCGAAGATGGAGGGTTGAACACACCCCCAAAGCCCTCTTTGTTCTAGTACCTCTTAAGAGTACTACACATGGCCAACACTACTATATCCTATGCCTTCTCAAAATCAATTTTCATAAGCAAAGCATCAAGGTCAGTTAATTTGGCCCTCTCCATTCCCTCCTATACTACATTTTTTTAAGAATGTATATCTCCTAAACAAGTATGGTATGTTCAATGAAAACCATCTTGGCGAGAATGTGCCTGACACACAAATTCGAGTCTTTGGATAGGATTTTATAAGATGTGTTAGGTGGAGTGTCAATCACTATTAGCAATTTCTTTAAAGAAAGATTTTGTAAATCAATCCCCAAAATTTATCTAATGAATTGATGCATATAAATAATCACCTAATCACCTCTTTCCTAATGTACATCATCCATCCAAATCATATGGCACAAGCTTGATTTTCTTCATCATGAGGTTCCCATTGCAACTATTTCAAAAGACCCTGTAGCTCCTTCTGCATTTCATTATTGCAAGTACATTAAATATGAGAAATTTATTTTCCATGCTCACATGGAAAGGTGACTATTATTAAGATGGTGTCTTCCCACCAAACTATCCAACCAAAATCTCCACATGAACCATGAATCAATTTCCATGCAATATAAATACAAACCATGCAGTCTAGGCTCTAGTGATGCAAAACATTGAAGATATAATGGTTTGAGGCATTCACATGCATTCAATTCCCCAAGATAGAGTTATACCCTATGTTTTGGTGGTTTGATAAAGTGGTTTTCCCAAAATAATGGACTATATTGTATCCACATGACTCATAGAAAGAGTTCTACATGGAGAGTGGCAACCTATTAAGGTGTAAGTAAATTATTTTTTCCCAATTTCAAATTTCATCCAAGTAAATCAAGGCTTTGTACAATATTTATGTCTACATTGATAAAGGTCATATAGCCCAATTTATTCATTTGGATCTATCCAATATCCCTTTTCCCCATATTATGAATGATGGTAACACCCCTTTTTTTATCCTCTATAAACTCAACCATGTTGAAATCACCATATAAAAGCCAAGGCGCATCAATAATTTAATCATAAATCTAATTCTAAAACATTACAAGCTCACTCGAGTCATTAGAAGCCTAGATGTTAATGAGGTTTAGTAGTGTACCATCCAAATTGAATTTTATTTAAGCAAGTCATTGTGATGGATTAAACCTTGAAGCAACAAAAAAAATATCAAACTATGAAGAGACCAAAATAGCAATGTCGTCTTTCCCATCAAAACAATCAAGGCATAAGTACTCATCCCCTATCAATATTATAGACATGGATGTACAAATTAGAAATCAAAAATTTTGAATTCTTACAAACACAGAATATGCATCCCATTAAGATATGTCAATTCCTGACAAACTATGTATTTTTTGCTAGGGTCATTCAAATCCTGAACATTCCCTAAGTTGAGTTTCATAAAAAAAACATTGGGTATCTTGCATGTCAGACTCATTATTCTTAAGGTATCAAAGAGCATGGAATGAGTTATTTTCAAAATACAACTTCCATCATTATCATCAAGATCCACTTTTTGTGTCCTTTTACAATGTTTCCCTTGTCATTAAAATATGCTTCACTTATCTATGAGTGTAGGAGTGATTGTGGAGGGTGAGTTTTGCAACCACTAACTCCCTATTGCATGGCACAAAAAGGTGCTTTATTGGCTAGCTTAATTAGAAATCAAATAGGGACAATCATGGTTGTGTCCTTGGACATGGGATATTTGGAATGAGGATAAGAACAACTTCATCCCAGACATCTTCATTTGTGTTTGTTTATTGGGGGATTTTGGAGCAAGAGGTGTTTGGGTGGGTAAGGCCACCAATGGGTCAACATGGATCATGATAAAGTAATCGCATATACAATTATTTATCCATATGGGTATAGGTGGCTTCCCACCTATTCTATTGGATCAAAACAATTTTCCATTTTGGCAAATTTCAACGGTTTTTCGGGTCCCAAACTTTTAGGGTTGTTTTGAGGCCCTGAACGACGTTTTTTGGTGATTCAAGGGAATAAATGGTTGTCATTGACATTCATTTATTTCCAGTTGAAAGTTTTAAATCTCGAGCAGACCTTTACAATGGGCTATCGAGCGCCCCAAATGGAGATCGTATGCAAACGTTATGACCTTGAGAAGTTGATTGCTCAACTAACCACCATGGGGCTGAAAACTTATGATGATCCATATCCTAGGGTCAGGTTTAGGGTTTCCTCCTCTCCATTGATTTATGATAAAAGGCCCTGGCCTCCTTTTGTATTCAGCTTGTCACGAGTGAGTGTAGCTGCCACATCTCTTCTCAGAGATACAACTACCACCATTCTAGTTGCTTTTGTTTTATAGTGTGTTATGTTTCATTCATTTAATAGAATCTAAGTTTTTTGTATCACTATGTCTATTGACATGTATCTGTGTATGTGAATATATATATGCTCTTTCATTTCGTTCAAACATAAATCCATATCAATAATTTTTACTTTGATAGTAGAAGCAATTGTTGGGAAAATTTGCGTACAAGATATGTTGGTGTTTTATCCAATTACCAATTTTAACAAAAGACAGATTATTTGAGGTCTTTAGATATGTTCACACCAACACAAACCCTACATTGAGGTTGGGGTGGAAATACTGCTCATTCTTATGGCATATAAACTCCCCCTAGGTTACCTTTAATTTGATCCTTTTCCATCCAAAATTGCATTAGGGGGCTTGAGAAATCCACCCAATCCAATCAATCTAACTGGTCATTTTTTCAACTAAAAACTCATGGGTGTAGTGGATGAAAACCACTAGGGTATTCTTAAATATTTTGGGGCCTTGATGTATGATTTCGTGCACATTGGATAAGTCATTCAATTGAAATAAGAAGAAACCCTCGATTAAATTGAGGATATGGGTGGAGTGTCAACCTTGTGGCTTCCACACCTCTTGAATCTAGTTTTGAATTGTCGACTCATGGGGCACAATACTAATTAAGTAACCAAGAACAAAGACCACCCTAAAAAAATTAGTAAACAATCATACTTATAATTAAACAATTCAATATAAGGTTAAGTTCATTACCTTGTGAATATACACCTTCAAAACAAATTTATGAGGAACCATCGGTGCCATTTCCACTCTACAAACTAGTTATAATGCCAAAAAATACAATGATTTTTTAAGTGAAGCCATATCAGTTGCCCTTATGAAAGAAAGGTTGTAGTATGACCAACTAACCAAATTAAAACTAATGCAAAAAAATTGAATAGTATCTCTGCAACACTGACATAAGATACAAAACATTTATCTATATATATATATATATATATATATATATGAGAGAACTATTCATTTTCATTTGTGCTCATTACCATAAGTTAATGTTGGTTACACTCTCATTCGTGCTCATTACCATAAGTTAATGTTTGTTACACTCTCATTTTATGTTAGTGATTTGTAATTTAAATAAGCAGTGATTTTATGTCAGTCGTGGTTTTGAGACATGTATTCCAACAACTTATGTTAAAATAAGTTAAAAGATTAAGTGATCCACAAGTAACATTGAGATGTGGTAATGTTTAAATATTTTAAAAACATTTCACATGTGTTGATAAAATCTTTGTGTGTGGAGTAGAAGATGATAAGTAGACCAAATAACCATATATATTTGATTGGTTGCCAATAACTTTAACCAGAATGATATTTTACAAACCCATGCTTAAAGAGAGTTTAATCTTATTCTCCTCCCAAAGATCCATCCCTAAAGGTTTTCCATTGCAAATATTGTCGACATTTCAAATTTAGTCAACATAAGAATACCAAAGTATACCTAGAATATGGAAGGAGGAATAAGTGAAGGCATGTAAATCGATTGCCAATGTCTTCAAAGAGAAAATACGTGTTTTCCTCTTTCAAATTTGACACATTGGAAGGGCTTCCCATGTGGGTTATCAATCTAATGGGGAAACACCTTTTCTCACTCCTCAAGCTCTTAAAATTGATGGAATTCCATATATTGTTAATGATTTTTTTGCCTTCCTACCAAAATGCAAATTAATGTAGGTTTTTGTTGATGTTGAAATTCACAATGCAAATGGATATTTTGTTGACCAACGTATGAAAGTGTAAATAAAAAACAACAAAAAGGAGGCTATGGTTAATTGTCAAAGTTATTTAGGGTGGCACTACTATGATTAGGTATATTTCAAAATGCATATCAAGCGTTTTTTTTATTGGGTGCCAAAGATTTCGAAGTCGCTTGCGAAATGTTTGATTAAATGTTTTCTCCATTTGAATATAATTTACGTCATTGCTTAACTCTTGAATACATTGAGTTTGTTCAAAATGACTATCATATCAACGCTTGCGATGGCCATTTGTCTAGAGTGGCTACTGCACAAACAAGAGTTAAAGCTGGGTATTTTTTGCCTTCATTGCTCCATGATTGTGTCACTACCATCAAACAATGTGAAGCCTGCCAAATATTTCACCTAGGGCACGTGTAGATCTTGTTCTCCTTCCTTTGATCCTTCCCCACTTGGCACGGCCTAAAAAGTATTTGTCATCAGCACTTGAATGTCAAGTGCTTGATGATATGTCTGTAACTAAAGTGTTTAATGAAATTTTAGAAAGCAAGATGTTTGGCCTAAAAAGTATTTGTCATCAGCACTTGAATGTCAAGTGCTTGATGATATGTCTGTAACTAAAGTGTTTAATGAAATTTTAGAAAGCAAGATGTTTGGTTTCTTTAGAAGAAAAGAAGGTAGAATTCATATTATGGTTAGGTCCCTCTTTGGAAAATCAATCTACTTTTGGTTGAATTTTATAGATTGGGTGTTGGGTCTACAATGCAAATTGGAATCTTCTCAATGGATTCCTTTGAATTAACAGTGTTTAATATGTGGAGGTAAACAACTTCAATATCAAGCCATATTATATTTCTATAACAGAGGATAATATTCATATCATCAATTTAGTGTTGTGATAATATTTCAAGGATTTTTTCAACTCATAAACTTATGTCATTTAAGGATGCAATAAAAGACAACTATGGTAATCTAAATGATTTAATGCATTTTCTTATTCATATTGTTTATATACTTATTCATATTGTTTATATAGTGGAGCACTGAAGATATGTCATTGGTGGAGATCACAACATTAGAGATAACCCAAGACTACATTCTCTATACCATAAAGATTCAATTATCTGTGAATCCAATGGATATTGGCCTCCTACATTGGAATTATTTCAGTGAATTCACTTTATTTGGACCAAGAAATGTGAGATTTTTGTGTTCTAAGGGCTATTTTAGTGTTCAGTTATATGATCATGTTGATCATCAACAAGTGTTTGGGGAGGATCCTTGGTTTTGGGAAAGGACGAGGAATCTTATTATAACACTATGTTAGTTATTAGGCACACACTTAAAATCATATATTGAGAGAGTTGTAGTGGTTTTATGTGCATATCTATGTTATGATCAATCTTAGTAATGGTCTTCTAGACAAAATGATTTTTGCATTGAAGAACTTTAAATACAAACGATGCCCCCTATGGAGGCCCAAGATGTAGCAAAATCATTCTGCACTAAGGTCTCCAGACAGTCCCAATTGTTGAGACCCCACCCAATTATTCCCCAATCCTAGAGAAACGCCAACAGAGGCAATTTGATCGAGAGTCTCGAAACCCTAGGAACAAAGTATTCCAGTCAACTCAGAGGATAGCTTGTAATTTGTAGGGATTCCTACAATGAGATCCAAACCAATTTTGATCGAGCCCACGTTTCCAGGATACCAAGCCAACCAATCACCAAGAACTTGAAGGGAAGAAACAAGACAATTCCATATTTGTGAAACCCCTTCGGTCGACCTAATGGACCTAGTGTGTATAGTTAGTAGTAGCTCTTCATGATCATTTTCATAGTTGGTAGTAGTTCTAAATATAATTATATTATTTATTTAAAACATATATGTATTACGTTAAGTACGAAGTTTAGTTGTCAACATCACTATGCATTTGGCTAATCCCATACTCTTGGAGGATCCTATTCAATTCAATGTAGGTGAGACACACTAATCTATGTTTACTAGTTTATCAAGAATGGCATTCACAAATATGGAAAACTGGTAGTCAAAAGATTAAACGGTTTGGATCTCTTTTAAACTCATTTTCCACCAATTTTCCTTCGAAATCTGGTCAGAATTATTCGAATTGTGGATTCCGAGTAAGACAAAGGTTTTAGGACGTTAAATCTATTTTTACAATCAAAGATGGATTTCAAACCATAAAAAGTTATGATTTGACCAAATATTAGATCCTCATATTCCATCAATAATGATGAGAAAACAAAAAAATCAAAATGGATTCTCTTTTTCTGCATGGAAATGTTTCCATGTTACGGAACCATGAGAAAATCGTTTTAAAATTATAACATTAACAAACTGTAGTTGCTTCCATAAAAATAGGATTTCAGTAAAAGAGACACTTCCTGCATTTGTTGATAATCATTCTCGGCCTACTGCTTTTGAAAAAGCCCCGTTGAGAAACTTATATTGTTATCACTGATGCCGGTGCCGGGAAAATAAACCCCGTCGCCTGAGAAACGAATATTATTCTCAGCGATGTCGGCACCGCCCAATATTCGTATTGTTGGTGCCGCTAATAAAAAAATGCGTCGCCTGAGAGATTCGAACTCTCGCGGGGAAACCCCATGTACTTAGCAGGCACACGCCTTAACCACTCGGCCAAAGCGACGACCGATGACTACTACATGTAATTACAATTATTCCATCGAGCCCTTGTTATTGTTTTTGGAATTTTCTAACATATTTTGTAATTCTATGAAGCTCTTTAATAAAATTTCATACAAATTTTCAATGAAATGCTTAACTATATTATTGTTAAAGCATATTATTAGTGAAAAAGTTTACAAAAATCCACGGAGATCATCCAGAAGAAGAAAAAAAAAATCACTATGTGGCATTTAAAAATATAAGATTGCAAATCAAATCAATTAATATGTGAGGATATAATTCAAATTTCAATGTTTCTTCAAATGGTAACACATGTTGTTTCATCTTATTGATAAGTTAACAATACTAATGAGAATGATGGATGACATCCTCATTTTCATAACAACTTGGACATATTATTTAGAACACATTACGCAAGTACCTTATGGCGACATAAATTGTATGTTAATCTAGGGAAGTGTTCATTTATCATGCATAGAATTTAATACTTAGGGCACATTATGTATGAGCATAGTGTGTGGATCCATAAAATGATGCAATTGATTTGTGGTTGGCTAGCCTTGAAAATATTAATAGAGCTCTACAAGATCTTGGACTTTGATAATTTTTACCACATGCTTGTGTTGGGTTTTTTTATATTGTTTATCCTTTAAGAAAATTGGCCAAGGGTGGAGCTAAGGCCAAGTTTGTTTGGCCTGATGAATAGTAAAAATAATTTTAGGAACTTGATTGTCGTATTTGCTTAACATCAGTCTAATCTACAATAACCATTCAACAGTGAGATAGATGCCCCAAATTATACCATCAATATTGTGCTCACTTAACATGGACATTTGGTGGCCCATCATAGCAAAACACTCTTTAATAGAATTTGCATAAACCCAACCAATGTCAATTACCTTCATCCATTTTCAAGGATAGTTGATAGTGGAAGCATTTATTCTAGGAAATGAAATAATCATCCACACCAACCTCAAGGCTCTATAATTTATGCAAAGTCCAAGTAAAATGCAAAGTGACTATCATAAAAAGTGGTCTAAATACCTACAATAGTTGGACATCTAAACATAAAGTACAAGAAGAGCAATGCCAATCAAGTTGCAAATTGCCTCAACTGTCATCTAGTTGTGACAAGAACTATAATCCTCAACCTTTATGGACACAAAACTTAAAAGTTGCCCTAGTTGTATGGCAATGATCATGACTTATTGTTGCATATCTATATTGGTCACAAGTAAACAAGTTTCATACGCTCACCTCCAAGATGGATTTCTATCCACCTAATCCATCTTTGTGTTCCTTCATGTGGAGTGTGAGAAGGCAATTTTGGGAGGCACACTACACTAGGGTGGCAAGCACTTGGTGTGGAGAAAACAATGGCAATGTTGTATAAGTACTTATACTGACCAAATCTCTTACAATATGTTAGCAAATTAATTACAGCATGCACCCATTATGCTAATTCCAAACCTAGAATCAAGAAGCAAAGAATGCCCACTCCTTTCCCCACTCTTGATAAACCTTGGGAGTTGATCTTCATGTAAATTATGTCAACTTACCCTCAATAAAAAATGGTCACAATTGTGTTTTCATGGTTATTGATTGGTTATCTAAGTTATCAATTTCGGCACCTTGCATGAAGATTGTCTCAATAGAAGACATTACTAAGCTCTTCTTCAAGCATGTTTAGATTCATTTTGGGTTGCTCAACACCATTATTTCTAAAAGAGATAAGAGATTCTTGAATATCATCTAGTTTAACCTTTCGTCCATGAAAGAAACAATGCTCACCAGGTTTATTTCCTTTCAACCCTAGATCAATGGACACACAAAGGTAGTCAACAAGATGATTGTGCATATCCTTGGGATGTGCAACTCCAAACATCCAAATACTTGGGATGAAAGTCTTCCGTATGTTTAACATGCCTATAATGGAACTCTCCACAAATATCTCACCCATGGTCATTTTCAAGTCTATTCAGGATTCCATCCATTAGCCCCAATTGATGTAGTCCTTCCCATTACATAAACACAATAAGACTCCTCATATGCTTAAAAGGAGACAAACAAAGATTCTCCCAACTTTATTGAACAAATCAATTAGCACATCCAAAGACATGTGCTTGGTATTTTGCAAATGACTAACACCAAGTATAAGAAAAAGTACAATCAACGTTGGGTTCCATGCCATATGAAGTCAACGATAAATGTGATTGCACTTATAGGAGTGACTTACAATCCCCAATAGGAAGCTTCTACTCCACTATGAACCTTTGAAATCTTGTGAACTTATATTATCTCCTAGCTTGGTTTACATCATGTTTTTAATGTGTCATTGATTTTACCATACTTCCCACCTTTGTTGGACATATCAAAGGTGATAAAGCAGTTGACTACTATGGACCTAAACAATGATAAATATCATTGATACCGAGATAAAGAGAACCTATCAACACAATATGCAATTGTGTTGTCAAAGATGGTCACCTTCTTCATTAGGGAAAGTGATTCAAAAGGAACCAAATTTTAAAAAAGTTTCCCATTTAATACAAGAACTTAATGCACTCAATCCATTGTTTCCCAATCCTAGGGACAATTGATCTAGTTTGAGAGTCAACTCAATAATTATTCCAAATCACCATGTCTCATAAATAGTTTTTAACTTCAAAGAATATTTTCTAGCCCTTCCCATGTCTTTTGGCCTTTAAGGCAGTTGGACCTTCGCAGTGGTCCCATCTTACCAAAATTGTAGAGCCTTAAAAAATATTTAAATAGTCTAGAGATCATCAAAATGTAATTTGTATGTTAAAGCTATGGCCTCAATAATTTGATGTTCCAACTAGGCTCCTTAGGTTTGGTCTTTCTTTCACCGCCTCAATGCCTAACAACAAATTTTTTGCCTCTTAGGGATTTTGGCATTATGATAAATTGTAGTTTCAACCTCTTGTTATGTGCTTTTTGAGATTGAGCATAGTAGGAACATATCTTCTTATAGAAAGGTACAGCCATTTTATCCAATGTTTATGTATAGTTTTTTCACCATTCTTTGAGTATTTTAGAATTTGGTTTTCATTGTATCTGTATGTTTACTTATTGTTGTCTTTGATAGGTGATCTCCTTTTCCCCCAATAAAATATTAGCTTTGGGATATGTGTCCTTCAAATGCCTTGTTGCTTGATAAAGACAACATTGATATGTTGTATTCCCATAATCCAAGTTATGAACCCAACATGAATTCTTCCACTCAAAAACAAGTTGCTTTAGGACACCCTATTTCAAATCAAGTTCTACACAAAATATAGGCACATGTGAGGAGACCCTTATCAGACTTCAAAAATCACCTCGAACCATTACCAATGTGCTTTAACATTGACAAATTCCATAGAAAGATGTACATTAGGCATGAAAACCCACAAGGGGTAGTGGTAACAAGAAAAGTTGTTGTATTGAATTCCATAAACGAAAGTGTAAGGAAAAGCTGACACACCCAAAAAAAAACTAAGGGTTCTCATCCAATTTTTTTTAAATGCAATGAAGAAACCCTTGGAAGAAATATGGACTAAAAAGACAATATTGCATGTAAATTTAATCCTCTCCATAAGATTCGATGATGGCCTCATCCCATTAAAGTGGTACATTAAACCACAATGATGTTAACTATGAATGACCTAACTAATCTCTAGCACCAGCAACTTCAAAATTAGGTTGACAATTGATTTGTCCACAATGAATGCCCTCAAGAGGAAGACAATAGGGAAGAAGTGTCTCATCTCTCTTCCCATCACAACAAAGTCAATCATCTAAAAATAAAAATAAAATGTGCAAATCCAATACCAAAGCTTCCTTTACATTTAAGAAAACATAATCATGTAAGGGTGGAAGTGAGGCTAACTTGAATAGAAAAGTTTCTCTCTCCATTATTGGGATCCTCGTGATAACAATAGAGCATTACCAGTAACCGAGGGGCAATAGTGAGGAGGCAATAGCAATATATGTTTGAAGTTTGTTAGATTTAATAGAAAACCTAGATAGTTGTAGTATCACAAGGTCATTTCAACTTTAAAGGTAAACAATCCACTCTTTACATGATACTATGTGATTCTTTAATAAAACTTAATTATAATAATTACGCGATTTCAAGAGTCATAATGTTGTAGCAAATTATAATTGTAAATATTAATTAATATTTGAACATGATTAAAATTAGAATAAATTTATTTTAATTATGGAATTTTCAGGTATTAAGAGGGAGCACTTAATAGACTCACAATAAATATAGATCCTATGTTTGTTTATTTTATTTTATTTTAACAAAAATGAATGTTAATCTATATTAAAAAAGAGATGGGTTAAGGCATAACTATTCAGCCAAAAAGTACAAAAAACAAAAGTGATAGTGTTCATGACTACACTTTGAAGGATTTCAAAAATGTCCTAATTTCTTCCAGTTGGAGCTAATTTCTTTAAAATTTTCAAACTATAGATGATATACATCCTTACAACTTATCATAGTAAGAGTAAAAGTTTGCATAACATCAAATAGAAATAGGCATATTAAACTTTCCCAAAGGTGTTGGACATTCCTTAGATTTCAATTGAGGCCAAGAAGGTGTGTTCTTGTTGCTTCTTCGCTTTCGAGTTTGTTCCACTGTGTCTTCCTCCATGGCTGCCACATCTAAGGAACCAACTAAATCTTCATGTGAGACCCCAATCCTCAGCTCTTCAAACCTTGGCCTTTGATCCAAATCTAGTTGCATTACTCTTTCCTAGAACCCCCTAACTTTTGTTACCTCCTCTTCTTCCAAATCTAGTTTGTTATGCTAAGTAATTCTTTCTTAGACATGCTTGTGTTTATTGTACAACAAGCATAGATCCATCTAAACTCCAGATATACCATGCATCATAAGGGATCAAACCCCTAAAAATGCAAACATTTTGGATCTATTAGTCTTCATAAAAAATTGTTTTGAATAATTGAAAACACTTGTTTCAAACTCATCCAAATCTACCACGGTAAATAGATACTTTAACTATTGAACATTGTTTTACTTTTAATTTTTCTACATTTCTTGTTACTATTTCCCATTCTTTAAAAGTTTAAGTTACATTGTTTTTTTCATTGTGTTGCTTATTAGTTTTTCCTATTGTTTGAAAGTTATTATTAAATTTTTAATTAAAATTTATGTCTACTTAAGTATTATTATATTGAAACATTACATTACATAATGTAACATGACATTAAGAAAATCCAATATGAACTCTATTAGTGTTCTACATCATTGCTAAGATTGTCAAAAGGGCAACATTCCCTTACCTTGCTACATATTGAACCCTTGAATTGACTACAAAGTTTTGATATCTTATCATTTTAACCATAATACCATTGGTATTGCAAAATTAGTGATATGAAATGTTCATTCAAGAATGGTTGTATACTTGCAATAACAATTGGGGTCAAGTGCAAGTCTTGGTATACATTTGGTGAAATAAATACCCCAATTGCAATAACATAACTGAAGGCTTGCCTTCACAAATCCACTTATGTACTCGTAATTGTAACACCCTAGTTTTGACCATGTGGTATTGAATTGCATATGATGTAAATATTGTATTTAATCGTGGTGTGGAGTTAAAGGCAAATGCCCCACCATGGATTTAGTGTCTTATGTATCGGTGATTAAAATCGATGCCGATGGTTTATGTGCTAGCCATGCATGATATGTTTGAGACATCATGTAAAATGCAAATTAATAAAAAAATACCACGACTATCTATGCGCTGCAACGTTAAAGAGATGGGGGCATGATTTCACAAGGAATAGGGAGGGGGAAATAATCAAATCCTTGAGACAAAGGGGAAAAGCCAAGTGTCAAGGGGAAAACCCATCAAGTTGTCAACCACCCATTTTGTCCTTTTGTAACCAGTCATTAGAAGTGGTTGGGGAAGTTATTTCCTTGGGATGGGAAAGGTATGGAGGTCAAATTCGAATTTGGGAAGCCACCTATTTTTGGAAAATGTGTTTTTGACTTGTAGGCCAAGTAAATGCTTGGAAATGCATGCCCATTCCATTATTCACCCATGACTTTCATTTTCACCCTTCCTCATGGAGTTTTGGCTCTCTCATGCAGCAAGAAGGTGATTGAGCTCTCTCCCTCACGATTTGATGTTGTTTCTTCACTCTCCATGCCCAGAATTCATTTTCTTTGTTTTTGGGCAAATGGAAAGAAAGGATCCATGATTTTGGGGTTTCAGAAGGCTGTTTTTTCCATTGTGAGCAAGCTGGGAGCTTCCCTCATGTTTTTCTACGTTTTTCCTATTTTTCTCCAAGCTGGGAAACTCGTTTTTGGGTTGGACTGCGAGTTGGAGAAGAGACCCACAATTTTTGGATGGTTGTTGAGTCCATTTTTACCGACGTGAAACCCATAGAAGTTTCTGAAAATCGAATTGTTGTCAGAGGGATGTTTTCCCCATTTTTATAGGGTCGTTGTGGTTGAAAATTCTGTTTTTGGTAATGCCCAGCTGAGGGGAGAATAGATCCACGATCTAAGGTTTTGATGAGGTCGTTTTTACCTCTGTGAAGCCCAAGAACGTTTCCTGAAAACGTATATGCTCATGCAGGGTTGTTTTCCCCTCAGCCATTTCTTTTTTATTGTCCATAACGTTTTGTTCATATCCAACAGTTGTGTGTGGTTGTGTTTGATTAATTGGTTGACTTTTTGTTTGATGCAAAGTGTGGCTTGGCTGAGAAATTCCAAGGAACCCCTATGTCGTTGAGTTGTTGCCTTAATAGTTGTGGAACCCAGTTGTTCATTGGCTTAGCAGGACAGTCTGTGAAACCCAACTGTGTGTTGGCTTTACTGTGGATGTATGGTATTGCCGTGTGTAAGCATGTTGTTCCCTAGTGCCTTGTGGAATCAAGACCAACTCGGGGGTGGAAGTGATGCTGAGAGATTGAGGAGCACATAGGCCTATGGTTGGGTGGAATGTTGCATCGACGTAGCTAGTTGCGGGACAACACAATTACAATATAAGTATTTACTTCTATTCTTGTTTACTTACCTTTGCATCTGTATTTCTTTTAATGAATTATGATGAATATGACGAATGCTTGGAATGAATGAATGCATTGTTTTTGTTGTGTATTAATGCATATGAGTATATCCTTATGTTCAATACATGGAATGCTTGTATGGATGATTTGCTTCCGCTATATAATTGCAATTTTTATGCATATATGTATGTTTTAATCCAATGCATTTTTTTTGTTTATGTTAATGGGGCTAGATCGCCCATTTGATAGCAGGAGCAGCCTAGTCACATCCTCTCCATTGTCAGCATGAGGGGTGGGGATGTGACAATATTAACCATAAACATGCTATTAACAAACAGAAAAGGAGATCCATCATGAACTCCATTATGTTTGATATCGTTACTATGATTGTCAAAAGACAATACTTCCTTGTCTTGCTACATATTGAACACTTAAAATAACTGCAAAATTTTTATGTCTTCCACTTTTTAAACCATAGTATATTATTGGTATTACAAATTAGTAATATGAAATTTTCATCTGAGAATTGTTATAGAGCATAAAATTCAATCCTCTAAAATACACCTCAAGAACATGGAAAGATACCCAGCTAAAAAAGGGAGCATGTTCCTTGGCTTGGTCGCTTTCTTTTTTCCATGTTGGTTTCATTTTCCAATCTATTAAGTTCAGTTCATCTCGGATCTAAGGGCAGGCAAGAGTTTAGAAATCTCTAGCACATAACATTTAATCAAACTTGAGATGAACAGTACCCAACTTTGCACATTCACCCAAACTAGAACAAATCAAATTGCATTTGCATTGTTAAATGGAAACTAAACTAATGTGTTTATGGGAGATTTCTCATTACGGGTGTTTACGGGAAGTTTCTCATAATGGGTTGTTGCTACTGCAACTATTACGCCCCAAAAAATTGCATTTTTAGGACCCCCCTTTAAATTTTTAGTCTTTGCTACTTGGACATTTTTTAGTTCTGAAGTCCAATATTCATGACTTGTTTTCTTCATGGGGAAAGTTGAGAAATGGGTTTTCACACTAAGGCAGAAAAAAATATTTTTGATCCGCTGCAGTGGATGATTCTTCATGTTTAACCCGCTATGGCGGGCGGCATTTCAAGTTGGAGCTGCTACAACGGTCGGTTTTTTGTTGCGCTTTGCTTATTTCATGGGAGTCGCCACAGTAGAGTATTTTGCAAGAATTTAGCCGCAATAGTGGATGAATTCGGGTCTTCGAGCCACTACAGCATATGTCTTTTAAAGGGGTGTGGAGCGGCTCTTTACTTGTCAATGCATTGGAAGCTCTCCAAAGATTGGGTCGCTATGGCGGATGAAATCTTGTATTAAAAGTTGGAACTTGTTTTGATTCTTGTGCCCCGCTTTGTCAAACATATTTTTTGTTTCCTATCGCAAAGGAGGAAGGTTTTCTTTTCCAACCGCTCGAGCCTCATTGAACCCACTTCACTAGAAGCATTTTCATCTCTAAGCCACTACGGTGGTTGTCTTTCAGGGTTTCTAGTCCAATGTCGCCGGTCTACCGAAGCCACCACTTAAAGCGGGTGTCTTGCCAGGAAGTGAGCCGATTGTAGCGATTGTGTTGTGACCAATGGAGCCACCGTTAGCAGGCTTCTTTTCAACTTGACTTAGTTCGATCATCTGATGCACTATGTTTTGGCACTAATGATGTTTTGACCTCGCACGTGCGGGTTTTAAAGTATTACCTATCACCTTAAGTATCTTTTTACCCATTTCTATCTGTTTGTACGCTGGTGAAAGGGGTTTTTACCATTGTTTGATTGACCGTGAGTGTATAGAGTTGTAAAATCATGATTTTATCCAGTTTGGGCGTCCATTGTGATTTGGTGAAACCGCCATCTGAAGCTCACGTGGCGCATTGGATCAGGCATCCACGACTGTTGTCGAACTTTTCTCCTGCCAGGTAGGTTTTCGTTTACCGTCTTTTGATTGATGGTTTGATTGAAATGAAACATGTCAGTTTTAGATACGTTGTGCAGGGGTTTGGTAGTTAGTTGTTTCGGTTTAAAAAGGGCTCCCTCCTTGCAGTTTAGGTTTAGCAGCTTTACTTTAAAAGCTTTGACCTTTCCATGGTCACCTTACCTACTCCCATGGAGCTTCGTCGTTTTTCTGAGACACTTTTCCCGTAGGCTTAGCAGCTAATGATGAATCCCTAGAGGCCCTATCTTTTCATCGCGCCCCTGTGCAGTGGTAGAGGCTGAATTTTGTTTGATTCAGACAATCCTTTTAGGTTTTTGCTTTTATGTTGTATCTCCTCACCGAGGGGTTGATCCTGGTGGTTGGAACTAGGGCATTCACCATCATATTACCTGTGGGCTGTTAGAGATTTCAGGACCAATGGCGAGAAGATAGTTCAGGTTTTGGTTATTTTCCTAGGTTTTAGAACGCAGAGTATGCCCTAGCCGAAGCTCGTCTGTATTAAAGGGTTGTGTTTACCATATTTGCGTCTCATTGAGCTATGGTGCAGTTTTATGGTTCCAATGGGTGAGGAGAATGTGGTAAAAAACATGGTTTTCCCAATGTGTTAATGTTTTGATGTCATGAGCACTATCTTTTCTGAAACGCATGAGTTTGTTTAATGATGAAAATGCTAAGACATTTTTTGTGTTATTGTAGTTACAGCTTGTACCAGACAGCATGATGAAGAAGGGAAAAAAGAAGGCCAAGATCGTAGACTCTGATTTAGATACATAAATCTCACCCATACCCAGGGTGGAAATAATATATGAAGATACAAATTCAATCACTGGGGTTGAACCTGAGTTCAAATGGGGTCAATTGTACCACATGCGTGTGGAAAAGAAGGTTCCAGAGGCAGCATTGGAGGACCTAGCCTTATACGATAACATACTAAGATCTGGAATTACCAAGGTATCCACTAGACCGGAGATGTTTCCTTGCGTAGAGTTTATCGGATGGATTCTGTCCAAAGTGGATGCAACAGGGATGATCATGAACAAAGTGGAGAACAAAGGATTTGGATCCTTCCCACCTGGATTTATAGCAAAAGCATAGAACCAACCACCGTCATAATTTAGCATGACGACTGACTCGGTAAAGGGATTAAAGTTTGATTACATAGCTACAACAAAGATGATGGTAGCTGAAGGTAAGACTTTTAGGCATAAAACATTTGGGGAATATGAAACTGCTCATCTATGTACCCCATACAGAATAGTAGTACTGATGCTGAGTAGTATTTTCAGTAGAGCTGACGGTATATCTTATAAGTTTGGATGGATCCCACTGATTTACCATGTGGCCATGAAAGGGACATTTTTCCATTGGGTTGACATAGTATCCAATAGCTTATCTACCTCCATTACTACATCCCAAGAAGGTTTGCACCAACGAAAATCTGAATTCTATATGGGATCTTTTTTGGTTGACTACATACTTTGCTTCCACCCATTTGAGAGACTCAACTGCAAGTGGAAAGGAGGAAAATCTCCTATTTACATAGCATATAAGATATTGTGGGCACACAAATACCACAGTCACTACCAACTAATTTGTGAAGAGTTCTTGATGCCTCTATACCAACTAGTTTTCCTGGAGGAGTGTAAGTACCTATATGAAGGTGCTTTGGCATCTATCAAAGAGTTTGGGAATTACTTCTGCTCTGAAGATGGTACATACCTGAGGATGTATGGGGGAACCAAGCACCCTCATTACTGCCAAAATATGCCACAAATTACATAGTTCATAAGGAGGTTGTGAGACAGCTTTTCTTGGTTGGCTTTAGAAGTCATTTGTTCGATCTGAAAAAAGTTGTGTTTCCACCGCTACCTTTCTATGTGGGGAGTTATAAGTTCGCTAAATTCAAGAGTGCCCCTGAGTTCATTAAGGAACTAGAAATATTTCATTTCGGTGAAAATAGATTTCATCGGAATGATTCCCAAGGCAAGGTTACAACCCATCGGGCACTCCTCAAGGTAAATTTCGAATATGTTGATTATGTGGACAAGGATGAAGAAGTGTACAGGAATGTTTGCAACATGACCGCTTTGAACAAGCAGCTTAAAAGGAAGACCACAATAGCTAGAGTTAAAGGTAGTAGCAGCAACAATCCAGAACCAAAGGTGCAAGAAGAAGAAGTTGCAAGAAAAGTAAAAGAAGAGACTGCCCAAACACTCGCAGAAGGTGCAAGGAAACTTTTAGTTGAGGAAGCCCAATGAGAAAAGGAGGAAGAAGAAGCTGCCAGAAAAGAGAAAGAAGAAGCTGCTAAAAAGGAGCAGGAAGAAGAACAGAGAAAGAAAGAAGAAGTTATCAAAGAGAATATTGCAAAGTTGGAAAGATCAATAGCTCAGGAAGCTCAAAATCCAGAACAACAAGCACAAAACCAGGGAGAGGTGACAGAAGAACAAAGGAAGAAAGACCAGCAAGAGCAAGAAAATGAAAATCAGGGACAGTATCCTGATCAGGATAGCACTAAGAACCTCCCTTCCACTTCAGGCAGTATACTTATCGGAGGACATCTCCCTATGGTTAAATTGGGGTTAGTGTCATTTACCCCGTCCAAACAACATGAAGTTGTGTTCCTCGAAAATGTGTTTTTTGATCTCAAAAGGAAGTCCATTGTTTGGAGAACAGAGAAGACTTTGAAGATGGAATCCAACCCGAGATCACCACGATGACTGAGAAGACAATCGTAAAATATGTAGAGGAAGACCCCAATCAAATGGCCTAAATGGGTATTGCAAATGCCCATAATATTAGTAAACTTATAGAAACCCTTGATCGGTATAAGGGTAAAACGACAAAGATGAAGGAGGTATTAAGGAAGGAGGAAAGAGTGGGAAAGGAATCAAAGAGAAAATATGAAGCCACTATTTCAGACTATGAGAGGCTTCAGCGGGACTACCAAATTTTATGAGAGGAACGGGATGCAATGAAGTTATCAAACAGGACCCTTGATAGGGAGAAGCAGAAATTAGAGAGCAAGTGGGCAGAGATGGAAGCACATAAATCCACAGTTGATCAACAAACAGAGCAGTATAAAGCCCAAATTACAGAACTAGAAGCCAAAAATAGTTCCTTAGAAGTGTTATTGAAGGAATCCAATGAGAGAAAGATGGACATAACGCCTCTGATAGAACATGCCCTCCTACTTAGAGGTAAAATATATCAAGTACATGTTAAGCTCGCAAAAGAGGTCTTCAAATTTAAGCAAGTAGAAGCTAGACTGGAGGAGATCTCAATCGTAACTACTGAATTCAAAGAGAAGACCCATGACATTGCAAAGACCATACAAGGACAGCTGACATGGTTGGTGAAAAATAAAGAGCCTCTGAAAAATGCACCATTGAAGAACAAAAGAGGTTACAGCTCGAGTATGATCTCGTGAATTTCAATAACAAAGCTGCTGAGAGACTGATAGAGGTAGTAGAGAAGACATCGAACAAATGCAGGGAATTTTATAAGAAGGTACTTACAACTCCTAATAAATGTCAACTATCATCCGCAAAAAGGCTACAGGAGTTTATAGCCCATGAATAACACTTAAAGCACCTGCATGATAGGTTGCAGGAGGATGAACTTGGTATACAGTTGATCAAAATCTTAAATGAAAAGGTGATAAAAGGTGTGATTTCTCAAGCTACAGTAAATGATTTCCTTTTGGAAGATCTGCTTCAAGTTATTCCAGCAAGGGTAGCTAACATAAAGACTCAAATTTCCAAGCATGAGGTCACGGTCAGATTCTTAGAACCAACAGATTTTGGAATCATCGCTTCAGATGCTATGGTGTGGAAATAAATAATAAATGAGTTAACTGGGTCCACTTGAGTGGTTTTGTCCCATCTACACTTGGGAATATAATTGTAATATTTTGTATTTATCTTTTCACTAGTGGATATACTAGAAGACAAACATTTGTGTAACCGAAAGTTGAAGAAGCCCAACGGGAAGGGAGACCAAAAGTCATTTTTGCAATGTA
Source organism: Pseudotsuga menziesii (assembly GCA_001517045.1). NCBI lineage: Eukaryota > Viridiplantae > Streptophyta > Pinopsida > Pinales > Pinaceae > Pseudotsuga > Pseudotsuga menziesii. Next base: position 105,961 of record LPNX010404302.1, read on the forward strand.
TAAATATAGATAGAGTCAAATAGAAGAGGAACTTTTCTAGCTCCCATATGAAAATTCTTTTTTGTAAGAAGAACTACTTATTGTTATAATAAAGAGGACCGAAGTTTTGTTGGAGAAGGGGTTGCCTGAGTTTCAAATGCATGTTGTGTAGATTGTTGAATAAAGAACTATTTCGGTTTTAGCCTACTATACAAATCTATGAGATCATTCTAATTGTTGAACTATTTCTATGTGAGAATGGTTTCATTTCCATATTACGAATCTTATGTAGTAAATGAGTAGTGAATGCTTTAACAACACTGAGTTATCTCTATGTTATCTTTTATGTTGTATTCATGTATTCTGAATTCTATCAGCTATCTGTAATATTCTTTGTGCATACGATGCAGTACATTACTCATACAAATAGTAATCTTGCTCCCTGGGGATAGGTTAGGTTAGATTAGATTAATTATTCATTGCTTTCAGTGATTTAGGAACAAAGAGGATAAGACGAAAGGTAAGAACCTATGCATCACATTGTGAGGTCTTTGTTCCCTGGTCACTTACATTTAATCTAGGCACTCGCATATTGTTGCCGCCTTTCACACAACTGGGTCACGTGGAAGAAATATTCAAGCCACTCGGTGTGTCCTTGGGGGCAAGTCTCGAGTCAAGGCTGTCACCTTGTTCTTGACTCTTTCATTTAGGCTCAAATCCTAACGAAGCCAAGGGGGGTAGACCCTATTAAGTTACTAAGGCTGATTACACAGTATGGTGATGTTAAAATGAATGAATTACTTAGGATTTTGAAATTTAACCATAAACAACCATAGATGACAACATACAAAATGAGCGCACGAAAGCACAATGCTGAGACACAATATATATATATAGCAAGAAAATAACCAGTGCCTTAAAATGGAGTCAAAAGATAATCAATGTACTTGCATGTGCTTGGAGTGAATGTTTTGCAATTGCCTCTTGGTATGTTTTAAGTTAATGTGAAATATGAGTTGATTAAAATTAGGCGAAAGGTGGGGGGGACTCCAGATATACCCGAGAGTACTTGGAGTATGTCCAAAACTAAACCGTCACAGCTACTCGCAAGGAATATGTGGGCTGAATGGAGTCTTTGGGGCTATTGTTCATAACGCAACCGTTAGGGAGTGACAGAGATCGGCACCCCGAGGTCACTTTTCAAAAGTTCTCGCTTCCTTTGGGTATCTTTCCACCGTAATGGTTTGATCTAGGTGTTGGATTTTCACGTGATGGTTTGTCAATTTGGGAGAGTGAATCCTAATTATTCTAGTCACTCAAGTGATTTTGATACAGCTTGACTGATCGGACAAACCACAGCCAAGTGCAGAGCATACACACCGGAGTCTTGTCAATTTTAGTAAATTTTGAGATGGGTGTTCTTGTTAAAAAGAAAACCCTCCAGGAACCTCTTTCGATCCAAGTGGATATCAATCGGGGAATCAAGGAGGGGTTAATTTTATTATGGTTACTAAAACAAATGATGATAGCAAATGAAACATAAAAAGATAAGCAAATCACAATTTTCTAATTAGACTACCACGAACCTTTCTTCACCTTTTGGCTCAAAAGGAGGCTCATGGGGTAAGTATTAAAGTTACTTTGAAACCAATAGAAATGGAATATGGAAATGATTTTAAATCAAATTATACTACCCTGCAGATTAATGCTACGCTAGATTGAAAAAACATGAACGAAAAGCAAAAAATGACACGGACGCAAATCCCCCCAAGGGGGATGGGGAATGGGCTCAAAAGAGCCTATTCAGAATTATTTTTATTGCTAGCGGTTACAATATCAGCAAACTGATATGATGCCTCTTGATTCTTATACAGAATGAAACGAAGAGCTTACAAAGTGCAAAAATTAAAGATTTCAGTAAAAAAGGGAGACCCCTGGGGTGATTTAGAAGGCCCAAAAGTCACTTTCGAGCAGAAGCTCCTCCTCTTTTCTGCTATACCTACTGAAAACTAGCAAGCTTATTAGACTGAAATATTCTCAAAAGCACTTTGAAAGTACCTTTGGGTCAGCTTACTTTTAACCAAAGAAAGCTAAGTTAAAACTAGTTAAAAAAAAGGTAAAAAGGGAACCAAGGAAAGCAAGCTTTCCTTGGGATCTTGGCTTGCCTTTTAGGCAGCCAATATGATGTGCACTGAATGCTATATTTATATTTTATAACAGAAAATAGAAATCTAATGCATGCAAGCTGCAAATTCTCTTTAAAATTCTTATGCATAAGAACAAGATCTAGATTATGGGATTTGAGAAGATAGATCTATATTAAATTTACTTTAAGATAATAGATCTAAACAATATCAAAGCTGTGAACAAAGTAACCAGGTAAAAGAATTGATTTTGAAGGAGGAAGAGGAGGAGAGAAATGCTGGTGGCCTTGAAGATCCACCGTGGAGCTTTCAGGTGGAATGTCGAGGGACTATGCCTTTGGAAGGTTTTGGAGAGAGTGAATAAGTAAACTAGATCAGCATCCTCTCTAATCTAGGAACCTGTAGCTCAGCTGAAATCCAAAAACTTGCCGAAATACTTGTGAGATCCGATTAGTACATACATAGAGATTCAGAATAACATGCATATAAACTTATAAAACATGCTGAATCTAGATCTCTAAACATGCATCAAAGGAAAGAGATGGCCAATAAACTTATTGAAAATCATCTTTCCTATCAAGATTATAATAAGCTTATTATCAATCTTAGCAATGAATCCACAAGCAATCAGCAAATTATGAACATAGATACAGGTTACCTCAATAAAAAATGGCAATGATCATCCACACATACAATGGCATAACACCGTCTTGCCTCCAAAGCTTCTCTTTATTTCAAATGAACAATAACAACAGTACAATAGCAGCAGCACCTCAATCCCAGTTCTAACTAGCTTGGAAGAGGCATCCCGAGCTTTATTTATACAAAAAAAGGAGATCCAACCCAGGGGGGCGCAAATCCCAAGGAGATAGACCACTGCAGCTAAAGGAGATTCCATCAATGCTTGATCTATGTCTAGCTGAACCAAATCTGAGTCTCACTGAGTGCAACTGTCAATTGGGGGGTTGATCTGACTGACACCTCAACCTGTTGACCGAAGCATCCACCAAAACTCATCCAGATGAGCCCAAACGTGTGGAGGAGAGAGGGAGGGAGAAATTCCCCATAAATGATGCTGAAGTTCAACTCTGGGTCTGTCTAGATCACTTCCTTCAGTCAAGGATTTGTCAAATCTAGTCAATCTGGTTCAGATCTGACTGATTTCAATCAAATCGGTTGAGAATCCACTTATCTAGGATTTTGGATTTGCTCCATTATTCATCAATTTATTAATTAAAATAATCAATAATTGATTTTTTGGGGCTTTCTGACCTGAGTGATGGAAAATCACTCAAAACTAGGAAATAGCGGGTCCATGGGTTTACATGGTGATCTTAGCTTGAAAATGAGCACCTACATAACTGAAACTAATTATTTGGCCCACTTTTATTACAAAATCAATTTTTCCAATTAAACTATTCAAAAATAGCCTAAGTTTTGGAAAAATTAAATTTTAATAAAAAACACTGAAAAAATTTAAAAAAAAATTAAAAAGTTGAAAAAACCTAGGGGGACTTAGACATGTTCATATGACTCAACCATGATGCCTAGCATGTTTATACATTAACACATAGAATCTAATAACCTCAATAGGCCTAAATGCCAAGCCGACCACCCTAACTTTGGAGGTATGGAGTGAAAAACTCAGAAATTATCAGTCATTTATTCAACAACCAATAATAACCAAGGGAAAAAACACCCTGGGCTGATTGGATTGATAAATAAAGTCTAAGAGACTGAGTCTTTTACAGACGCTATCATGCTAGAACATTTATTACAATTCCCCCATGGGGTATGAACATGTGATATAGTACAACAAAGCTTCCTAGAAGTAAGATTGAAGGTCTTATGAAGTCCGAACAAGTTATCCTTGTCCGTTCACCAGGCTCACTTGATAAAAAACTGCTAAGTACAACTTAGGTGGTAACATTCTGGCTCCAACTGCGGGACGTGTGCTCGATCCGGTCATAGGGAAAGGAGAGGATAGGAGAACACCGAAATATTTGGTTTATACACCCTATAAAAACATCTCAACTTGACAAGGAAACCTCAGTAGCACAAGCTTTATATAAAAACCAAATGAACCACTAAGCTGATTTATTTAAACAAAATAAATGTAACTAACTAATTTTTTCTTTTATTTTTTTATTTTTTATTTATTATAGCTAAATACAAAAAAGATATGCAGAAAGTAAATGCTCTCTTTTAGGAGCTTATTTTCCTACTCTAAGCATGATATAAACAAGTTAGGTGTAATCAAAACTCCAATGTAACCACCTAAGCATTTTATTAACATAAAAAAATAAATAAAAAATAAAAAATAAAAACAATTCCTTGTCTTTGGTTACCAGCCAAAGTAAGGATACCTTATTCGGAAAATGCAAACCTACGTGATGATTTAGAATGGGCGGGATGGATGGGAGATCATAGGCATGAATAATGTCATAAAAATTATTCCCCAACTTGTATGTGCTTGTGCAAGCTGCTTCTATCCATGACTGGATAGGACTGATATACCAATCAGAATGATGAGGCAAGCTAACTACATCATCATACTAATCACCGGGGCTTATTAAATGATAACTCGTTGCACAAACCCCAGGTAGCTCCAAATCATAAGGAACCTCTATATGTGAAAAAGATGGCTGAGACTGATATTCCACTGACTGCATCACATCTAACTTTTCACAACATTGTTCTCAATGTCTTCATTACTGATACCTTTGTGCGGCTCTGCATGATATGACTCTGAATGACCATGTGCAGGTTATGAATGCTCCTCTTCCATACTAATATTTTCCCAGGTATCCAGATTCGTGCTCCCCTCTATGGATGTATCATAGATTGGACTTCCATAATTTTTTGAATAGACACTCCCCTTGCGGGACATACCATGGATGGAATTCTTAATAAGATTTTCACAAGTTGGATTATCTGTGAAATTCCAATAGTCATCACTCCCATCCATGTCATATGTGGGGGACTCTTCATCCATGGCATCATACTCCTTCCTATCTATGTCCTCCTTGTATTCATAACAATCTTCTTCAAAAAAAATGTTACAAGGCAATAAACTTTAAAAACCTTCATCACCATGTGGAGAACAAGGTCTAGTGTCACCACACACCATACTAATCTTATCATAAGTTTCTTTATAGGCTTCGGTTATGATATCATGAAGAGGATATTCAATATTGTCTTCAATCAAGGTAACCTTTTGGACATACTCAATGGGATCACTTGGGATGTGTTGCTCAATGGGTTTCTCTAGAGGACTTTCTGGAAAGATATCAGCATTGCAACACACTTGAGAATACACCAAATGTTCAATGTCTTCTGCTATGGTGACATGAGGAGAGTCTTCAACAATGTGTTCCATCATGGGCTCCTCCTGAAGCTCTTCAATAGGATCATCTTGGATTTTCCCTTCCTCGGAATCTTGTTGTGTATCGGGAGATACCTCATATTGTTTAATAAGCTTCCTACTTACTTCCTTTCTCGAATAACTATGAGGAAACTCTTTGATGGGAGTATCATGAACCTCCTCTTCACTTAAATGTTCAAGAAGTGATTCCAAGTCTTCAATACTTTGTATCATGGCAAGAGGTCCATCATATGTTTCTGTGTGATACTCTGTCCCAAATAGGTAGAAGGTATAGATCTTTTCAAGGAACTATTTTAAACCATTCATACTACCCCTACCATCATGCCACTACTCTAAAAACATCCAAAGGAAGCTTGGAAAAGAAGTTATACATTTATTAGGAAGGCCCTGATAGAACCAACAACATGCCTCACCCCAAAAAGTACTGGCAAACATTTCCATCATATTGTCTTCATGAAGAATATTGGAGTCAGCAATCAACTGAAGGAAAGATTTGACATGCCAGATGGCCGAATCACCATAATTTCCATGAAATGCCGGAAGCCAGTTATATGCATCCCCCAAACCATTACAACAGTTAGGAAAACCTGGGATGTTTGAGAAATCGATAGGCTGAAACATTTCGGTTAACTGGGCACCATATTTCTCCTTTAATTCATCCATATCAAAAAATTAATAGTATGCATTTGATATAACCATTAAACCTTGTGCTGAAAAGGTGGAGCTGTCAAGTGATGAGCTTTAAAGGCTTTAACATGTCGCATGGGCTCATCTACACACAACAAAACTTCACAAGTTTATGAGATAGTAGGGTTTTATCCCTTCAATGGAGTCGCCATGTGAAAAAGAAAAATAAGCATTTATAAATCTTTTCACAAAAATTATTTTTTGTTTTTCTTTGTAAAAATAAAAACTGGAAAAAAGTCAGTGGAGTTGCTAGATGAAAATTAAAGATCTACTCTAAGCATTCATCAAACAAAGCAAAAACAAAAAGGAAGAAAACAAAAGTCGTACTTGGGAATAAAAAGATTTATCCCCGACAACGGCGCCAAAAAGTGTTGCCGCCTTTCACACACCTGGGTCCCATGGCAGAAATCTTCAAGCCACTCGGTGGGTCCTTGGTGGCAAGTCTTGAGTCAAGGTTGTCACCTTGTTCTTGACTCCTCCGTTTAGGCTCAACTCCTAACAAAGCCAAGGGGGGTAGACCCTATTAAGTTACTAAGGCTAATTACTTAGTATGTTGATGTTAAACTGAATGAATTACTTAGGATTTTGAAATTTAACCATAAACAACCATAGATGACAACATACAAAATGAGCGCACGAAAGCACAATGCTGAGACACAATATATATATATAGCAAGAAAATAACCAGTGCCTTAAAATGGAGTCAAAAGATAATCAATGTACTTGCATGTGCTTGGAGTGAATCTTTTGCAATTGCCTCTTGGTACGTTTTAAGTTAATGTGAAATATGAGTTGATTAAAATTAGGCGAAAGGAGGGGGGGACTCCAGATATACCCGAGAATACTTGGAGTATGTCCAAAACTAAACCGTCACGGCTACCCGCAAGGAATATGTGGGCTGAATGGAGTCTCTGGGGCTATTGTTCATAACACACCCGTTAGGGTGTGACAGAGATCGGTGCCTCGAGGTCACTTTTCAGGAGTTCCCGCTTCCTTTGGGTATTTTGCCATCGTAATGGTTTGATCTAGGTGTTGGATTTTCACCTGATGGTTTGTCAATTTGGGAGAGTGAATCCTAATTATTCTAGTCACTCAATTGCTTTTGATATAGCTTGACTGATCAGACGAACAGCAGCCAAGTGCAGAGCATACACACCGGAGTCTTGTCAATTTTAGTAAATTTTGAGATGGGTGTTCTTGTTAAAAAGAAAACCCTACATGAACCTCTTTCGATCCAAGTGGATATCAATCGGGGAATCAAGGAGGGGTTAATTTTATTATGGTTACTGAAACAAATGATGATAGCAAATGAAACATAAAAAGATAAGCAAACCACAATTTTCTAATTAGACTACCACGAACCTTTCTTCACCTTTCGGCTCAAAAGGAGGCTCATGGGGTAAGTATTAAAGTTACTTTGAAACCAATATAAATGGAATATGGAAATGATTTTAAATCAAAGTATACTACCCTGCAGATTAATGCTATGCTAGATTGAAAAAACATGAACGAAAAGCAAAAAATGACACGGACGCAAATCCCCCCAGGGGGGATGGGGAATGGGCTCGAAAGAGCCTATTCAAAATTATTTTTATTACCAAAGGTTACAATATTAGCAAACTGATATGATGCATCTTGATTCTTATATAGAATGAAACCAAGAGCTTACAAAGTGCAAAAATTAAAGATTTCAGTCAAAAAGGGAGACCCCTGGGGGGATTCAGAAGGCCCAAAAGTCACTTTCGAGCAGCAGCTCCTCCTCTTTTCTGTTATACCTGATAAAAATAGCAAGCTTATTATACTGAAATATTCCCAAAAGCACTCTGAAAGTACCTTTGGGTCAGCTTACTTTTAACCAAAGAAAGCTAAAACTAGTTTAAAAAAAGGTAAAAAGGGAACCAAGGAAAGCAAGCTTTCCTTGGGATCTTGGCTTGCCTTTTAGGCAGCCAATATGATGTGCACTGATTGCTAGATTTATCTTTTATAACAGCAAACAGAAATCTAATGCATGCAAGCTGCAAATTCTCTTTAAAATTCCATGCAAAAAGGACGATTTCCCTAAAGCTAGATCTAGAATGCTTATGAAACCTTTTAAGAACAAGATCTAAATTATGGGCTTTGAGAAGATAGATCTATGTTAAATTTAATTTAAGATAATAGATCTAAACAATATCAAAGCTGTGAACAAAGTAACCGGGTAAAAGAATTGATTTTGAAGGAGGAAGAGGAGGAGAGAAATGATGGTAGCCTTGAACATCCACCGTGGAGCTTTCAGGTGGATTGTCGAGGGACTATGCCTTTGGAAGGTTTTGGAGAAAGTGAAGAAGCAAACTAGATCAGCATCCTCTCCAATCTAGGAACTTGCAGCTCAGCTGGAATCAAAAAACTTGCCGCAATACTTGTGAAATCCAATTAGTGCATACATAGAGATTCAGAATAACATGCATATAAACTTATAAAACATGCTGAATCTAGATCTCTAAACATGCATCAAAGGAAAGATATGGCCAATAAACTTATTGAAAATCACCTTTCCTATCAAGATTATAATAAGCTTATTATCAATCTTAGCAATGAATCCACAAGCAATCAACAAATTATGAACATAGATACAGGTTACCTCAGTAAAAAATGGCAATGATCATCCACACATACAATGGCATAACACCGTCTTTCCTCCAAAGCTTCTCTTTATTTCAAATGAACAATAACAACAATACAATAGCAATAGCACCTCAATCCCAGTTCTAACTAGCTTGGAAGAGGCAGCCTGAGCTTTATTTATACAAAAAAAGGAGATCCAGCCCAGGGGGGTGCAAATCCCAAGGAGATAGACCACTGCAGCTGAAGGAGAGTCCATCAATGCCTGATCTGTGTCTAGTTGAGCCAGATTTGAGTCTCACTGAGTGCAACTGTCAATCAAGGGGTTGATCTCACTGACACCTCAACCTGTTGACTGAAGCATCCACCAAAACTCATCTAGATGAGTACAAACATGTGGAGGAGAGAGGGAGGGTGAAATTCCCCATAAAGGATGCTGAAGTTCAACTCTGGGTCTGTCTAGATCACTTCCTTCAGTCAAGGATTTGTCAAATCTAGTCAATCTGGTTCAAATCTGACTGATTTCAATCAAATCGGTTGAGAATCCACTGATCTAGGATTTTGGATTTGCTCCATTATTCATCAATTTATTAATTAAAATAATCAATAATTGATTTTTTGGGGCTTTCTGACCTGAGTGATGGAAAATCACTCAAAACTAGGAAATAGCGGGTCCATGGGTTTACATGGTGATCTTAGCTTGAAAATGAGCACCTACATGACTGAAACTGATTATTTGGCCCACTTTTATTACAAAATCAATTTTTCCAATTAAACTATTCAAAAATAGCCTAAGTTTTGGAAAAATTAAATTTTAATAAAAAACACTGAAAAAATTTAAAAAAATAAAAAAATTGAAAAAACCTAGGGGGACTTAGACATGTTCATATGACTCGACCATGATGCCTAGCATGTTTATACATTGAAACATAGACTCTAATAACCTCAATAGGCCTAAATGCCAAGCCGACCACCCCAACTTTGGAGGTATGGAGTGAAAAACTCAGAAATTATCAGTCGTTGATTCAACAACCAATAATAACCAAGGGAAAAAACACCCTGGGATAATCGGATTGATAAATAAAGTCTAAGAGACTGAGTCTTTTATAGACACTGTCATGCTAGAACATTTATTACAATTCCCCCATGGGGTATGAACATGTGATATAGTACAACAAAGCTTCTCAGAAGTAAGACTGGAGGTCTTCTGAAGTCCGAACAAGTTATCCTTGTCCGGTTCACCAGGCTCACTTGATAAAAAACCACTATGTACAACTTAGGTGGTAACACATATCATTCACAAAACATAAAAAACACATAAATGTTGGACCGGCCCGCAACTGGTAAAATAGACTTAAACCTTCATTTAATTCTACGGTATTCAGGCCGCTAACAAAACAGATTCCCCACACAAAACGATAAATGATCTAATTGGGAACGGTTATTAGGGATAATCCCTACTATCGATACCTGGGATTTTCCAGGCATCAACAGTTTTGGTGCTAGAAGGAGGGCCGCCAGCGCATGGTTGGCCGAAGAAATCCATTTTCTCAATATCATTTCACTAGTGACAGTTGAGAAACTATTTTTACCAAGGGCTTCATTCCTAAAGGAAGAGTTAACCCTGAGTTAGAAGTTCGATAGAACCTGTATCATGTTTCTTTTGAAGTAGTTAATGATTTAAGGAGAATTACAAGATCATATGCAAAAAAACTTGGAGGATTTCTGGATATTCCAGACTTACCAAGAAGACAAGCTTGTAGAAGGGTTCTGATTTATGCAGGAAGTTCGATCTTGGTAGGAAATTTCGAAGAGTTGATAGATTTATCCTTACAAGAAATTGACCAACCTCTTAACAAATTGGGACTTGGATCCTCGTATTTTTCACCTCTTCGATCTCCATTTCAGTCTCCTTTCTAATCCCCACCTCAATCTCCTCGACGAATCATGGCCAGAAATGTACCTTCAAATCTGAATGCAAATCAGCCTAATCCACCACCAACTTGGAGGGCCAGGACTCCATTCACCCTGACACCTCCATTACATGCTTTATCGTAGAATCCTGAAAATTCATTTCCTAAATTTGATCCGGGAAAAGGCATTCCTGTAGATGATCACTTACAGAGTTTTTTATTAGCCTTAGAAGGTTTGGCCGTAGAGCATGAAGATGTAGTGTGTAGACTATTCCCGCATACTCTTAAAGGTAAAGCAGCATCATGGTATTTTGGCTTACAGGAAAATTCAAGCACCGACTGGAATACTTTTGAAAGATTGTTTAAGAACAAGTTTGGTAGCCAAAGAACTACTATTGCCTTGATAAAGGAATTACTTCTTCTAAGGAAGGAAAAGAAAGAGAAAGTGCAAGACTTTAGTCAGAGGTTTGTTGCACATTTAAATAATTTTAGTGCTGCCATAAATAGACCTTAATTGAATATTACACTTCAGTACTTGGCCCCGACATAGCAATGTTTGTTAAAATATCAGTAAAGCATTCCTTGGTGGAAACTTATGAGGAGGCTGTAAAGATAGAAGTTGAACTTGAAAGTATAAATAAATATTTTGCAGAACCATAAATAAAGAATTTCGGTGGCAAGAAACCTTTATTGTTGACAAGGCCCAAGGATGAACATTCCCATGAAATAGAAAATGTGGTCAAGATGGTACAAAAGTTATCCAACAAAATCGTTGACATGGAGAAAGAAAAGGAAGCCAAGAAACAATTCAATCTTTATTACAAGAGAAGGGATGAAAGTGGCCCATCCCAACCACCCATGCATAGTTCGTCTGCTATGAATTTAACTAAAGTTGGAATGGAAAATTTTTGCACATTCATCAACAGCCTCACTCCGAAAGGAACTTCCCACAGTGGATTAACTCCATGACTTTGGTTATGAATCAGTTTCTAGATTCTAAGTTAACAGAAACTGTGGTCAGAGAGGAAAAGGATCATGTACCGTAGAGGGTAACAAGGGAAACCGCCATGGTTTTGTGGGATTGTGCACCCATGTTGGGGTTAGAGAATGAAGAACCTATTGAGGAAATACAATTTTCAGTTGTAAATGTTACAACAAGAAGGAAGGGTCCAGTGATTGAGGATAATACATTACTACCCAAGATTAAGAAAATTCAGGAGAATATGAAGAAAATCAAAAATAATACTCAAACTACACCTATACCTGATTTGGTCATAACAAGGCAAAATGTCCCCTCAATCAGTAAGTCGGTAAAGGCTACAGAAAAAAGGTAGAAAGTAATTAGAAAAGATCAACAGAGTGTGAGATGTATTAATCTGTCACAGTAATATAGGGACTAAAACACGGTCTCATAAGAGATTTCAGACAATAAGGCATGAAAATGGTATAATAGTGCTACAAAGTGAGTAGCCGCTCTGTATAATCAATAAAGAATGAGTAATACAATACAATGATCATGCTGCAAGCATGAATGACAAAGCAATTCAAATTCCCAAGGAGGTCATTTGAATTGAATGAGTGAGTCTAGCTTAACTGAATGTAAGCCACAGTCAACACTCAAGTTAACCATTGATCAAAACCTTAATTGACTCAACTAAGCCCTAATTGAAATCGAAGTGCAATAAATGACTGAGTCTAACTGAAAGTAGCTCAAACACATGTCACTGTAATCCAACCAACAAGTGGTAGCGCATCAATGACTCCAATGAACCCCGATGAGGTTAACTAAAGTGTAACTGACCATCAGAAGTGGTTGGAGGCACCCTTGTTGACTCCAGTTCATTAAATAATCAATAAATAATCAATTTAATGAAGGAAGGTGCCTTCACTGCTCTGTTTAACTAATTGTGGCCATCAGTTAGCAATATGGGGCATTAATGACACTCATATCACCCCCGGAGTGCTCCAATTAGCCTCCCCGAATGTAGGAGAAGGCTAAGTTATCCTCATTGACTAAAGGTAGGCGTGGGTGTGCTCATGTTGATGTCATCTAGTGCTCCTCTAATGTCAATTAAGTAAATAAAACCTATGATAGTGGTTTAACTAGGCTAAATTGACCAAAATGAGTGTGTATGGTAGTAAATATCTCCAACACCCCCCCTTAAGCTATACTTAGGAGGAGTAGAAAACATAAAATGCATAAAAATGCTAGGGCCCCGGCAACTAAGGCCATAGGTTACCCTGTACAATACTGAAACTCAAACAATGCTCAAAAACAAACTAAGTGAGGAAAAGATGGAAAACCCAATGGGAAAAACCCCCCCTCAAGCTGAACACTGAAAGTAGTAGGATCACCCTGATGAACTCACCCCCAATAGTGAATGGAGGTAAGTGAACTTATTTTTTGAAAATCTCTTAGTGAAGATGTCTGCAATCTGTTCATCAGTCGGGCAGTATTGCAGAATGATTGTCCTGTCATGCACCAGCTCCCTGATATAGTGCATGTGTATCTCTACATGCTTGGTCCTCTGCATAGTAACTGGATCTGTGGATATCTTAATAGCACTTTGATTGTCACAAAAGAGGACAATGGACAAAGTACTACCAAGATCAAACTCTGAAAGAATGCCTTGCAACCAAACTGCTTGGATGCAAGCATTCACCGTTCCTCGATACTCGGCCTCTACTAAAGATAATGCTATGGCAGCCTGATTTTTGCTAGACCAGCAAATAGGGCCACCACCAAACATGAATACATATCCACAAGTTGACTTCCGATCAATAGAATCACCTGCACAATCGGAATCTGTGTATCCAACCAGCTCTAGCTTAGAGTCTGCAGCATAGTGAATGTCGCAGGTCCTGGTTCCTTGAATGTACTGGAGGATCCTCTTGGGTGCCTTCCAATGAATATCATGGGTCTTCTGCATGTATCTTGATACAAAATTCACGGCATAACAAATATCAGGATGAGAATTTGTCAAATACAACAAGCTACCAATCAGTTGTCGATAAATAGTGCAGTCCATGGGAGGTGTGCTTTTTCCTTCTTCAAGGTTGATCCCTGAAAGGAAAGGGAATGTTTCAGGCCTAAATTCAACCATGTTAAACTTGAATAATAGGTCTGATATGTATTTGGACTGAGTGACCATTATCCCATCAAAAAAAATTTCAATTTCGAGCCCCAAAAATTGTTTTAAGAGCCCCAAATCGCTCATTTCAAATGCATTGTGGAGAGCAGTTTTAATGACTGAAATAGAAGCAACTGTGCTACCTGTGATAAGTAATTCATCAAAATATTAAACAATAATAATCAAATGACCATCATAATTTTTTATATACACATTTGGATCTGATCTACACCTTTGGAATTTTTGCGAGAGAAGGAAGGCATCCATCTTGGAATACCACTCTCTTGGGGCTTGTTTTAACCCGTATAGTGACTTCTTTAGCTTTCAAACCAAAGATGGATCAGAGATGTAGCCCTCAGGATGCTTCATGTATATCTCCTCATGAATATCTCCATGTAGAAAGGCTGAATTAACATCCATATGATGCACTTCCCAGTGCTTAGATGCTGAAATTGCCAAAACTAGGCGGATGGAGTCCATTTTTGCAACCGATGCAAAAGTCTCATGGTAGTCCACACCTTGGACCTGGGAGAAACCTTTTTCACCATAATTTTCTTATATTTTCAATTTATTCCATATGCAACAACCTTAGTCTGAAACACCCACTTTCATTGAACCAATTTCCTTCCCGGAGAAGGAGAAACTAGCTCCCAAGTAGTGTTTTTCTGAAGAGAATTCATCTCTTCATCCATGGCAACTTGCCATCTCAGATCCTTCCGAGCATGGTAGTAGGATTTTGGGTCTGAACTAATCATCAAATAACAATTTTTGGAGAGCCAATTATCAGGACAAGAGAGCGCAATACCTGCTCTTTGGAAATCAGACCAAGTTCTCCTTGGATCATCCGAATTTCCAATGTTATCTCCTGCGAAGGAGTGTCTGTCGAGCCCATGTTGGGAGATAATTTTGTAATTCAGGTTATGATTTTGCATCTGATTTTTGCTATACACTGATGTCATAAATTAGAGGATCCAAATTAGGTTCATCACCCCCAATTTCATCATCCAAATATTCAGTAGAATAGGAAGGAAATTCAGCAGTTTTCTCCTTCACTAGTTCCACCTCCTGAAGAGGCTCAACGAACTTGACACTCCTTTCGATGATGATCTGTTTTGTTTTGATATCCAGCAGCTTGAAACTTTTTGATTCATCAGGATACCCAATAAATAGACATTATATGCTTTGCAGTTGCAAAGCCCTCCTTTTATCAAGTGGAATTCGGGCCCATGCAGTGGACCCAAACACCCGCAGGTTCGACACATCCGGCTTGTGTCCGAAGTATGTTTCGAAATGGGTCTTCCCCTTCATGGATGAGTGTGGCACTCTGTTCTAAATGTATGTTGTAGCATGCATGGCTTCATCCCACAAATTTTCTGCCAACTTCTTTGATTCCAACATACAAGTGGCAATCTCCTTGAGAGACCGATTCTTCCTTTCCGCTACATCGTTCTGCTGGGGAGTGTAGGGAATTGAATGTTGGACCTGAATACCACTTTGGGAACATATGTGCAGAAAATAATTACTAACATACTCCCCGCCATTATCAGATCTCAAGATCTTGATCTTAAGCCCAAATTCATTCTCAATCAAGGCCTTCAGTTCAGTGAATTTTTCACATACTTCAGACTTCTTTTTGAGAAAGAAGACCCATGTGTACCTGGAAAAATCATCAATATAAGTTAGAAGATACCTTGATCCATTCATGGATGTGATAGGCATGGGACCACTAATATCATAATGTATCAACCCATAGATGCATGTAGCTCGGTTTGCCTTCCCCCGATCGAACTTGTGCTCAGGGTGCTTTCCAACAACACAACCCTTGCAAATTATAGTGGTTGCCTTGATGACCGGGAGGCCTTCAACCATGCAGTTTTTCTATAATTGCTGCAAGTATTTGAATTTGAGATGGCCAAACCTCTCATGCCACAATCTACTAACTTCATTTCCATGTGTCAGCAGTGTGGTGGGCTTTGCATCCACCACAAAGTGGGAAAACTCATAGGCTTTTGCATGATGGTTTGCAAGGCCTTTAGCAACAAGTTTCCCGGATGCAAGTTTCGTGATCTCTACATCATTCGACTGAAGGATACTCTCTTAGGCACTCATGTATGTGTCATCTGATAGACACTAAGGAGATTTGATGCTAGAGACGGTACATACAAAACATTTGAAAAATAGCCATTCTCAAGATCAACCGTACCTTGTCCTTCTAAAATGATGGTGGAGTCATCTACCATGTGGATGCGGATGGATTTTCCGGTCTCCAAAGATGAAAAGGAGTCTCTTTCAGCCATCATGTGGTTCAAAGCTCCAAAATCTATCAAGAGTGCTTTGTACTTCAAAGTGCTTGCCATGAGGGCATGACCTCTTTCATGCTATGCTTCCTGATCTTGCTGATCTCTCCTCTGAAAGCTTTCCGGAAGATTGATGTGATTTCTCTCAAGGAGAGAGGTAGCTTCATCAAGCTTCTTCTTCATGCAGGCATGTTTAGGGTGGAAGCCCTTCCTACAGTATGAACACTTGACTTTTTCCTTTCCATGATGCCCTTTTCCTTTGTTCTTCTTTGAGCCAGAAGACTCATCATGCTACTGGTTTTCAACTTTAGGATTAGGAGCTTTGAATTTGGTTTTTGGGTTCTTATAATACTTTCCTTTACCCTTCATATCTTTGGACCCCGAGACATGGATGGATTGATCACGGGAGGATCCGATGATCCCCATCTGGACGAGCTTATCATGTTCACTTGTTAGGGACTCAATGAAGGCATTGAATCTAGGCATCTTCCATCTAGGGGTTGTAAGCTTTCCCACACAAAATGTAGAGACAAAAACTGAATAATCAGCTCCAAGTTTGGAGAGTATGGCAAGGATGAGTTGATCATCCTCCTCCACTTTGCATTGATTCAACAGTAAGACAATGTGCTTGAACTTTGTGAAAAAGTCATTCAAGGTCTCGAAATTAGAAGGTTGGAGAGACATCAACTCATTCTCAAGCTGGTATACTCTCAAATCATCCTGCTTTCCATACAAGGTTTCCAATTTGTCCCGGATTTCCTTTGGAGTATTCAATCCCGAAAGATGGAAAAGAAGATCCCGGGAAACAAAGAGGCACAAGAATCTGAATGCTTCATCCTTCTTGTTCAAGAATCTAAATTTGTCTGTCACAGAAGCAGGCTCTTCTTTAGTGTCCATAGTGACCCTATAGAGTCCTTTGGCATGTAGCTGGATCTCCATGTTTCCTTTCCATGAGTGGAAATTGAACGGAGTCAAGAGTTCTACGGAAGAAGCCATATGAATCTGCTGGAGCGAATGCTTTCACCTGTTAAAAACCTAAAAAATCACAACAAAAAGGGCACGGTAAGGTCGTACAGCCTGCACATTTTAGGCTTTCATCACACCCATCATAGTCAATCAAGCAAGCTTGATCAACAATTTCCTTACTTGGGGTATTAAGTGGTAAGCCTTGGCTTCTGGTGCAGTGCTGGATTTTTGAGCTGTTGCTCAATTTTCATGCAAGATCTATCAAAAATATTGTTTTTGAGAGATCTGAGCTTCGTCCCACCATGAGATCTAATACCATATTAATCTGTCACAGTAATCTAGCGACTAAAACACAGTCTCATAAGAGATTTCAGACAATAAGGCATGAAAATGGTATAATAGTGCTACAAAGTGAGTAGTCGCTCTGTATAATCAATAAAGAATTAGTAATACAAAACAATGATCATGCTGGAAGCATGAATGACAAAGCAATTAAAATTCCCGAGGAGGTCATTCGAATTGAATGAGTGAGTCTAGCTTAACTGAATGTAAGCCACAGTCAACACTCAAGTTAACCATTGATCAAAACCCTAATTGATTCAACTGAGCCCTAACTGAAGTCGGAGTGCAATAAATGACTGAGTCTAACTGAAAGTAGCTCAGACACATGTCACTGCAAGCCAACCAACAAGTGGTAGTGCATCAATGACTCCAATGAACCCCGATGAGGTTAACTGAAGTGTAACTAACCATCAGAAGTGGTTGGAGGCACCCCTATTGACTCCAGTT
Organism: Pseudotsuga menziesii; assembly: GCA_001517045.1. NCBI lineage: Eukaryota > Viridiplantae > Streptophyta > Pinopsida > Pinales > Pinaceae > Pseudotsuga > Pseudotsuga menziesii. The sequence goes on from LPNX010404302.1 coordinate 123,853, forward strand.
CATTAAATAATCAATTTAATGAAGGAAGGCGCCTTCACTGCTCTGTTTAACTTATTGTGACCATCAGTTAGCAATATGGGGCATTAATGACACTTAGATCACCCCTGGAGTGCTCCAATTAGCCTCCACAAATGTAGGAGAAGGCTAAGTTAGCCTCCTTGACTGAAGGTAGGCATGGGTATGCTCATGCCGATGTCATCTAGTGCTCCTCTGATGTCAATTAAGTTAATAAAACTTAGGATAGTGGTTTAACTAGGCCAAATTGACCAAAATGAGTGTGTATGGTGGTAAATGTCTCCAACAAGATAGGGTATGATATAATAGAGGATATCAAAACGACTAAGGCCAGTATTTCTTTGTTTGAAATGTGTAATTTACCACAACAGAGAAAGAAACACTTGGAAGCATTTGATGCACCCATTAATAAACGCCGAGATGATATTCAGTCTAAGGAGGAGATCAGTGAAGCAAGTATAGGGGAAATCTAAATCCAGAACATTACATTTTTACTTTCTTTTAATATTTTTAATCACAATGTGCACAACTATCTGCTAGACTCTAGAGCAGTTGCAAATGTTATGCCTCTTTCAATCTGTAAAAGGATAAATGGACAACCCACGCCTTCTGTAGGAAAAATAATACAATTGGATAGAAAAACAGTGAAGGTAGCGGGAGAAATGAATGATGTATTGATACGATTAGCTGCATACAAAAGAGTATGTCAATTTATAGACATTATGGAAGTGGATATCCCTGAGGCTTATGGCCTAATTCTGAGCAAGGACTAGTCTGCGAAACTAGATGGATATTTTGCTACTGATTGGTCACAATTATGGTTTCCTCATAAAAACTATCAAAATCATATTAAAGTATTAAGGGAACCACATATGAAGTATAATGTGACGCATCTAGAAGGTAAGAATGAACAGGTAAATTTTTCACATTCAGTTTTGAGAAAATATTTTATTGAACTTGAACCCGGAAATTACCAAGTGGAAGAAGCCAAAAATGAATCAGATACATAGCCTGAGCTCCTTCAATTTTCGCGGGCTGATAAAATTGACTGTAACATAGTTAACTTAGTCTTAGATGTAGAAAGTAGCACTAGTACAGTAGAATTAGTAGATATGTTTTGGTTTTTATACTTTCTTGGTTCAAAAACTCAAGAAGGATCAGGAGCTGGTTGTATCCTAATTGATCCAAAAAACAATAAACATTTTCTTTCTTGTAGATTAGAATTTGAATGTACCAATAACACAGCCTAGTATGAAAGCCCACATGGGTGTGGATCATTGGCGGTTCAGTTGTTATGAAGTCACTAGTTGTAAATTGGAGGTCACGAGATCAAATCCCACCCGGGTTTACCTGTGTCCCATGTCTTACGACGGGTGTGGGGAACCTAGGGGTATAGTGGTAGTAGGAATGGATCCCTGGACCCCATGTCACGTGAGTACTAGCCCGGCCCCAGTTGCCGATTCCCCTAGTCAAAAAAAAAAACACAGCCTAGTATGAAGCATTAGTCCAGGGCCTAAAGAAGGCAATTGAGTTTAAAGTAAAAAATTTGAAGGTTTATGGTGATTCTGAAATTATCGCTAAATAGGTGCGAAATGCAATTCATTGTTTATCCCCGCATTTAAAAGGCTGTCAAAGTGAATTTTGGGACCTCGTAAAAAAAATTTATGCATTTAATATTAATTCAATTCCTAGGTTTAAAAATGCAGCAGTTGACTTGTTAGCTACTTCAGTTGCAAGGCTTGTTCCTACTAATAATAGATGTACAATTTAACTGATTTTCAGGCCTGTTGTACCAGACAATATCACTAATCTGAGAGTGTTTGATGACGATCCACAAATCTTAGAGTTTCTGACTAATGATGAGAATTTCAAAGAGTCTGTAATTGATGACGAGGAACATCAATAAAATCTCCATAATGGGAACTTCATACCCAAAGGGGTTAGAACTTTCGAATGAATGTTTGATCTGAATAACAAGTTTAGAAGTCTAGCCAATGTCAAAACGCATAGTTCATCTATGCAATTTAAGCTGGTAAATCTGGGGTCAGAAGCGGAACCCAAATATGTAAACTTGGGAAAATGTTACTCACTAGGGGAAAGAAGAAAATTCATTAGCTTGTTTAAACAATATAAGGATGTATTTGCTTGGACATATGAATATCTTAAGACTTACGACACCCGCATTATACAACATGTGGTCCCAATTAAAGCGGCAGTCAAACCGTTTCAGCAGCCCTTAAGGAAGATGCATCCTAAATTAGAACCCCTTATTCAAAATGAAGTAAAGAAGCTCCTTGATGCCAAGATTATATTTAGGGTGAGACACTCAGAATGGGTTGCAAATTTGGTACCAGTGATAAAGAAGTCTGGTGAAATTAGACTTTGAGTATATTTCAGGAATTTAAATCATGCCTCGGACAAAGATAACTACCTAGTCCCTCCCATGGAACAGATATTGCAGATGGTTTCAGGCTCCGAGTTGTTCTCTCTGCTAGATGGGTTTTTGGGCTACAACCAAGTGTTGGTAGCAAAACAAGATCAACTGAAGACCACTTTTAGAACTAAATGGGGGACTTTTGCGTACATAAGAATGCCTTTTGGTCTTATTAACGCCATAGCAACATTCCAAAGGGCAATGGATATAGCTTTCCACGGTTTAATTGGCCACATCGTGGTGGTTTTTTTGGATGATGTGACAGTTTTCTTCAAGAGGAGAGAGGAACATATTTTTCATCTAAAGAAATTTTTTATCGATGTTGAAAATATGGCATTTCTCTAAATCCGAAGAAATGTGTTTTCGTTGTGTTATAAGGAAAGCTTTTGGGTCACATCATTTCTAAGAGGAGGATCTCCATATACCCAGATGGGATTAAAGCTATAGCACAGATCCCTTTACCCCATAATAAGAAAGGCATGCAATCTTTCATGGGGACAATCAATTTTGTGTGAAGGTTTGTGCCTGATTTTGCTCAAATAGTTAAACCTTTGCAACATATGGTTAAGCAAAGTGCTCAATTTAAATGGAATGACTTAGAGAAATGTGCATTCAACAAAATCAAAGCAACAATATCTCATGCACCTTCCCTCAAACGTCCTGATTTTGAGAAGGATTTCATTTTATGCACTTTTGCTTCAGATAACTCGTTAGCAGCAGTGCTTACGCAGAAGGAAGAAGGGGGAGATGGGTACCTCATATCATTCATGAGAACCGGTTTACGAGGTGCTGAATTGAATTACCTTGTAGTTGATAAAGAAGCATACACAGTTTTTAAGGAGGTAAAAGAATTCAGGCCATACATACTTAAAAACAAAACCAAAGTAATTGTTCCACACCCGGCAGTACGGACTCTTTTCATGCAAAAATAGTTAGGAGAGAGAAGAGGAAACTGGGTGACAACCTTGCAGGAATATGACTTGGAATTTAAACCAGCAACCATCATCAAAGGAAAAGGACTTTGCAAATTAATGGCTGAAATTCAAGATAATGAAGATAATTATTGGGAGAATTAGGTTGAGTTTCACATGATTGATATGTGTCCTATATTTACAGGCCTAGAATCCTGGTACAGAGACCTGGTGCACTATCTCCAACAAGGGTATTTTCCTGAACACTGGAACTCCAAACAAAGAAGAGCATTATGTTTGAAGTGAGCATCATATCATATAATTGATGGAATTATTTTCATAAAAAACTATGATGAAGTTTTTCTCAGATGTCTGGAACGAGAAGATGCAGCCAAAGTGGTTAAAGAATTGCATGTTGGCCCTATTGGAGGTCATTTTTCAGGTGATACTACAGCACACAAGAGTCTAAGCGATGGATACTATTGGCTGACTTTGTTTAAAGATGCTCACACTTACGTAAGGAAGTGTGATACAATCCAAAGGAGCGGTGGAAGACAAGCAAAGGCAGCTGGGCCATTACAACTAGTTATTATTTCTAAACCATTCGAGCAATGGGGAATTGATATTATTGAAGAAATAAATCCAAACTCTTCATTGCAACACAAGTACATCCTCATGTCCACGGATTATTTTACCAAATGGTTGGAAGCAGTCCCGTTATGGAAAGTAAACAAAGATGCAGTCATAGAGTTCTTACAAGACCATATTATGACCATGTTTGGGGTTCCAATTTCCCTGGTTTTTTATAATGCATCTTATTTTTTGTCAATTAAACTTACTGCATTTGCTAATGCGAAAGGAATAAATTTACATTATTCTACTAACTATTATCCACAAGGTAACAGATTAGCTGCATCAACTAATAAAAATATCATTAGAATTTTAAAGAAGACTGTCATAGAAAACCAGAGAATCTAGCATATAGCTCTTCCTAATGCACTTTGGGTTGATCGAGTCGCACCCAAGAACTCCTTAGGTGTGTTTCCCTATACCTTAGTTTATGGAAAGGAAGATATCTTGCCCCCTAACATTTTCTTGCCTTCTTCTCAATTAGCCCAAGCATCCAGAGGATCTAATTGTGAGGTTTTACAAGCTTGAATGAATACTTTGTTGAATTAGAAGAGTCTAGATCTAAGTCTAGGTAAAGTTTTAAGCATCAGCAAGAGGTTGTGAAAAGATGGTTTGACAAGCACAAGTCCGGGATAAAGAGTTTGAAGTAGGAGATTTGGTTCTGAAGTGGGATCACCCACATGACAAAAAGGGAAAGCACACTAAGTTTCAACATCTATGGATAGGCCCATTTCAGACTGCAGAAAAGTTAGGCCCCTCGACATAAAAGTTACAGGATTTACAGGGGTGGGAACAGAATTTGTCGGTCAATGGTTTGGTTCTCAAACCTTATTTTAGTTAATGATTTTGAGGTTTGTTGTACATAAATAAACCTTTTGTTTTTGCTTCAAAAATTTTTGTAGTTAGATTTGCTTTAGTTATGTTGATTTGCTTTCTTTGCAACTGATTTATTTCAGTTTGTTTTATTTGCTTTATTTCAGTTTTCAATTAAGCCAGCACAGCTTTTGGTGTTTCAGGGACACTGGAATTTGGACAAACTGCAAATATTTTTTGATAAAAAAGTTGTTTATTGGATTTACCTGTATCAAAAAACATATCATGATGAGATTCTTTAATTTGACTATTTGAAGGGAGGCTATCTTATGAACACATTGAAGTCCGGTTTTAAACCATGTTAAATAACTAAGGTAAGAAGAGTCTAGAATACTATTTTGGGGCTCCATCCACTTCACGTTAAATCTGTCCTAGGAAGCTAACAGCAATGGACCCACGGAAAGAAAGAAGGTTGGACAGGCGTATGGTATTTAAATGATCCCATGCCACAAATAAAATCCAAAAGGCTTAAAAGAGTCAAAATTTCCTAGAAAGAAAGCATACATCAAAAGACATATTGAATCAAATCAGTAAGATGATGAGATTGCTCAAAGGTTATTCTCCGTTCGTGAGCTGAAAACAAATTATCTCTCACACAAAAGGACACCATGGATGCAAGAACTGAAACCAAATTTCAAATGAAAGGAGCAATCCAGGAAGACACAAAACGACAAAAGTCTAAAAGCATCAAAAGAATGCAAAAGGCATGGGAATGAAGAACAAACAAATATGTCTATCCATACTCTGTTACGATGCTGTGGTGTATTAGCTATAAGCAATCGAATGCAGAGGTAAATGAACCTAATATTTTGGCCTCAGAAGAGTTATCGGGACTTTGAAAAACCTGGTTACCCTACCCTAGTGGAATATAATCAATGTTAAAGTTCTAAATCTTACATCCCTAGGAAGTTTTGGACATCTTAAAAAATATAAAAATTTGGGATGACTTGGTCTAACAGCATACCTTAATGCAGTTTTTGGTTTTAAACGATAGTTTTTCCAAAGATCTATGTTCACCAGTCAGTCGCCAATTGTTGCTGCTGCAACTATTACCCCAAAAAAAATTGCATTTTTTAGGACGCCCCTTTAAAGTTTTAGTCTTTGCTACTTAGACATTTTTGAGTTCTGAAGTCCAGCATTCATGACTTGTTTTCTTGATGGAGAAATTCGGGAAATTGGTTTTCACACTAAAGCAGAAAAAATCTTTTTGATCCGTTGTAGCGGATGATTATTCGCGTTTAACCCGCTATGGCAGGCGGCATTTCAAGTTGGAGCCGCTACAGCAGCCAGTGCGCTTTGCTTGTTTCGTGGGAGCAGCTGCAGCAGAGTCTTTTTCAAGAATTTAGCTGCAACAGCGGATGGATTCGGGTCTTCGAGTCACTGCAGTGGATTTATTTTAAAGGGATGCAGAGCGGATATTTGCTTATTGATGCATCAGAAACTCTCCAAAGATTGGGCCACTACGGCAGATGAAATCTTGTATTGAAAGTTGGAACTTGTTCTGATTCTTGTGCCCCGCTTTGTTAAACAACTTTTCTGTTTCCTGCCGCAATGGGGGAAGTTTTGCTTTTCCAATCGCTCGATCCTCATCGAGCTCACTTCATCGTAAGCATTGTCATCTTTAAGCCACTACGGCAGCTATCTTTCAGGGTTTCTCGTCCGATGTCGTCAGTCTGCCGAAGCCACCACTTAAAGCAGGTGTGCTGCCAAGAAGTGAGTTGATAGTAGTGGCTGCGTTGTGACCAATTGAGTCATCGTTAGCGGGCTTCTTTTGAATTTGACTTAGTTCAGTCATCTGATGCGCTATGTTTTGGCACTAACGACGTTTTGACCTCGCCCATGCAGGTTTTAAAGTCTTACCTATTGTCTTAAGTAGCTTTTTACCTGTTGTTATCTATTTATACCCCGACGAAAGTAGTTTTTATCATTGTTTGATTGACTGTGAGTGTTTAGAGTTGTAAAATCGTGATTTTATCCCATTTGGGTGTCTGTTGTGATTTGGTGAAACCTCCATCTAGAGCTCATGTGGCACATTGGATCAGGCATCTATGACTGTTGTTGAGCTTTTCTCCTGCCAGGTAGGTTTCCGTTTACCGTCTTTTGATTGGTGGTTTCATTGAAATGAAACTTGTCAGTTTTAGATAGGTTGTGTAGGGGTTTGGTAGTTGATTGTTTCGGTTTAAAAAGGGCTCCCTCCTTGCAATTTAGATTTAGCAGCTTTCCTTTAAAATATTTGACCTTATCGTGGTCGCCTTACCTACTCCCATGGAGCTTCACCATTTTTCTGAGGCGCTTTTCCCGCGGGCTTGGAAACTAATGATGAATCCCCAGAGGCTCGAGCTTTTCATCGGCATAGGTCTGACCTGGTTATCGCCCCTGTGCAGTGGTAGAGGCCACATTTTGTTTGATTCAGACAATCCTTTTAGGTTTTTGCTTTTATGTTGTATCTCCTCGCCGAGGTGTTTTGATCCTGGTGATTGGAACTAGGGCATTCGTTGTCGTACTACCTGCGAGTTGTTAGATATTTCAGGACCAATGGCGAGAAGATAGTTTGGGTTCTATTTATTTTCCTAAGTTTTAGAATGTAGAGTATGCCCTAGCCGAAGCCCACCTGTATTAAAGGTTTGTGTTTACCATACTTGGGTCTCGCTGAGCTGTGGTGCAGTTTTCTTGTTCCAATGGGCGAGGAGAATGTGGTAAAAAACATGGTTTACCCAATGTGTTAATGTTTTGATGTCATGAGCAATATCTTTTCTGAAATGCATGAGTTCGTTTAATGATGAAAATACTAAGACATTTTTTGTGTTATTGCAGTTACAGCTTGTACCAAACAGCATGACGAAGAAGGGGAAAAAGAAGGCCAAGATCGTATACTCTAATTCAGATGCAGAAATCTCACCCATACCCAAGGTGGAAATAATATATGAAGATACAAAGTAAGTCACTAGGGCTGAACCTAAGTTCAAATGGGGTCAAATCTACCACATGCTTGCTGAAAAGAAGGTTCCAGAGGCAGGTTGGAGGACCTAGCCTTATACGATAACATAATGAGATCTAGAATCACCAAAGTATCCACTAGACCGGAGATGTTTCCTTGCGCAAAGGTTATTGGATGGATTATGTCCAAATTTGATGCAACAAGGATGATCATGAACAACGTGGAGAACAAAGGATTTACATCCTTCACACCTGGATTTATAGCAAAAGCATACAACCTGCCACCGTTAGAAATTAGCATGACAACTAACTGGGTAAAGGGATTAAAGTTTGATTACATAGCTACATCAAAGATTATTGTAGTTGAAGGTAATACTTTCAGGCATAAACAATCCGAGGAATACGAAGCTGCTAATCTACATACCCCATACAGAATGGTAGTACTAATGCTGAGTAGGATTTTTGGCATAGCAGACGGTAGATATTATAAGTTTGGATGGATCCCACTGATTTAAAATGTGGGCTGATATAGTATCCAATACCTTATCTACCTCCATTATTGCATCCCAAGAAGGTTTGCACCAACGAAAATCCGAATTCTATATGTGATCTTTTTTTGTTGACTGCATACTTTTCTTCCACCCATTTGAGAGACTCAACTACAAGTGGAAAGGAGGAAAAGCTCATATTTTCATACCATATCAGATATTGTGGACCCACAAATACCACAGTCACTACCAGCTAATCTGTGAAGAGTTCTCGATGCCTTTGTACCAACTAGTCTCCCTGGAAGAGTGTAAGTGCCTATATGAAGGTGTTTTGGCATCTATCAAAGAGTTTGGGGATTTATTCTTCTTTGAAGAAGGTACATACCTGAGGATGTACGAGGGAACAAAAGAACCCTCATTACTACCAAAATATTCCACAGATTACATAGTTCATAAGGAGGTTGTGAGACAGCTTTTCTTGGATGGATTTGGAAGTCATTTGTTCGATCTGAAAAAAGTTGTGTTTCCACCACTACCCTTCTATGTGGGGAGTTATAAGTTCACTAAAGTGAAGAGTGCCCTTGAGTTCGTTAAGGAACTAGAAATATTTCATTTCAGTGAAAAGATATTTCACCGAAATGATTCCCATGGCAGGGTTGCAGCCCATCGGGCACTCCTCAAGGTAAATTTTGAATATGTCGATTATGTGGACAAGGATGAATAAGTGTACAGGAATGTTTGCAACATGACCGCTTTGAAAAAGAGGCTTAAAAGGAAGACCACAATAGCTGGAGTTAAAGGCAATAGAAGCAGCAATCCAAAACCAAAGGGACAAGAAGAAGAAGTTGCAAGAAAAGTAAAAGAATAAAATGCTCGAAGACTGGCAGAAGGTGCAAGGAAACTTTTAGTTGAGGAAGCCTAGTGAGAAAAGGGGGAAGAAGAAGCTGCCAAAAAAGAGAAAGAAGAAGCTTCTAGAAAGGAGTAGGAAGAAGAACAAAGAAAGAAAGAAGAATATATCAAAGAGAATATTGCATAGATGGAAAGATCAATAGCTCAGGAGGCTCAAAATTTAGAACAACAAGCACAAAACTAGGGAGAGGTGACAGAAGAACAAAGGAAGAAAGACCAGGAAGAGCTAGATAATGAAAATCAGGGACAGGATCCTGCTCAGGACAGCACCGAGAACATCCCTTCCACTTCAGGTAGTATACTTACAGGAGGACATCTCCCTATGGTTGAATTGGGGTTAGTGCCATTTACCCCATCCAAACAACATGAAGTTGCGTACCTGGAAAATGTATTTTTTGATCCCAAAAAGAAGTCCATTGTTTGGAGAACAGATAAGACTTTGAACATGAGAATCCAACCCAAGATGACTACAATGACTGAGAAGACGGTCGTAAAAGATGTAGAGGAAGACCCAAAACAAATGGCCTCCATGGTTATTGCAACTGCACATGCAAATGCCCATAATATTAGTAAACTTACAGAAACACTTGATCCATATAAGGGTAAAATGGAAGATATGAAGGAGGAAAGAGTGGGCAGGGAATCAAAGAGAAAATATGAAGCCACTCTTTCAGCCTATGAGAGGCTTCAGCAGGTCTACCAAATTCTAGGAAAGGAACAGGATACGTTGAAGTTATCAAACATGACCCTTGATAGGGAGAAGCATAAAGTGGGCAGAGATGGAAGCGTAGAAATTCATAGTTGATCAACAAACAGAGCAGTATAAAGCTCAAATTACGGAACTAGAAGCCCAAAATAATTCCTTAGAAGTGTTATTGAAGGCATCCATTGAGTGAAATATGGACATAACACCTCTGAGAGAACATGCCCTTCTACTTAGAGGTAAAATATATCAAGTACAGATTAAGCTCGGAGAAGAGGTATTCAAAATTAAGCATGTAGAAGCTAGACTGGAGGAGATCTCAGTCGTAGCTACTGAATTCAAAGACAAGACCCATGACATTGCAGAGACCATACAAGGACAGCTGACATGGTTGGAGACAAATAAAAAGCCTCCGAAAAATGCACCATTGAAGAATCCAGAGAGGTTGCAGCTCAAGTAGATCTCGTGAATTTCAGTAACAGAGCTGCTGAGAGACTAATAGAGTCGAGAAGACATCAGAAAAATGCAGGGAATTTTATAGGAAGGTACTTACAACTCATAATAAATGGCAGCCATCATCTGCAAAAAGGCTACAGGAGTTTCCAACCCATGAAGAACACTTAAAGCACCTACATGATAGGCTGCAGGAGGATGAACTTGGTATACAGCTGATTAAAAGTTTAAATGAAAAGGTGATAAAAGGTGTGATTGCTTAAGCTATAGTAAGTAATTGCATTTTGGAAGATCAGCTTCGAGTTATTCCAACAAGGGTGGCTAACATAAAGACTCAGATTTCCAAGCATGAGGTCACGGTCAGATTCTTAGAACCAACCGATTTTGGAATCATTGCTTCAAATGCTATGGTGTGGAAACAGTTCATAAATGAGTTGACTGGGCCCACTTGAGTGGTTTAGTCCCATCTACACTTGGGAATATAATTGTAATATTTTGTATTTATCTTTTCACTAGTGGATATACTAGAAGACAAACATTTGTGTAACCGAAAGTTGAGGAATCCCAAAGGGCAGGGAGACCAAAAGTCATTTATGCAATGTATAAATATAGGTAGAGTTGAATAGGAGAGGGAATTTTCTAGCTCTCATATGAAAATTCTTTTTTGTAAGAACAACTACTTATTGTTATAATAAAGAGGACCGAATTTTTGTTGGAGAAGGGGTTGCCTGAGTTTCAAAGCATGCTGTGTAGATTGCTGAATACGGAATTATTTTGGTTTTAGCTTACTATACAAATCTGTGAGATCGTTCTAACTGTTGTACTATTTCTATGTGTGAATGGTTTCATTTCCATATTACAAATCTTATGTAGTATATGAGTAGTGAATGGTTTAACAACACTGAGTTATCTCTATGTTATCTTTTCTGTTGCATTCATGTATTCTGAATTCTATCAGTTATCTGTAAAATTCTTTGTAAATATGATGCAGTACATTACTCATACAAATAGTAATCTTGCTCCCCTAGGGATAGGTTAGATAGATTAGATTAGATTAATTGTTCTTTGCTTTCAGTAATTTCGGAACAAATGGGATAAGACGAAAGGTAAGAACCTACGCATCACATTGTGAGGTCTTTGTTCCCTGGTCACTTGCATTTAATCTAAGCACTTGCATATAATTCACAAAACATAAAAAACACAAAAACAATGGACCGGGCCGCAACTGGTAAAATAGACTTAAACCTTAATTTAAATCTTCAGTAGCTGGGCCGCTAACTGGGCGGATTCCCCACACCAAACGATAAACGATCTAATTGGGAATGGTTATTGGGGAGAATGCCGACTGTCGGGACCTGGGATTTTCCAGGCATCAATAGTTTTGGTGCTAGAAGGAGGGCTTCTAGTGCATTGCTGGCCGAGGAAATCCGTTTTCTCAAGATCATTTCACTAGTGACAGTTCAGAAACTAGCTTTCCCAAGGACTCCATTCCTGAAGGAAGAGCTAACCCTGAGTTAGAAGTTTGAGAGCAGTTGCATCTTGTTTCTTTTGAAGAATTTAATGATTTAAGGAGAATTACAAGATCATATGCGAAAAAAATTGGAGGATTGTCGGATATTCCATACTTGCCAAGAAGACAAGCTCTTAGAAGGGTTCTGGTTTACATAGGAAATTCAGTCTTGGTAGGAAATTTTGAAGAGTTGATAGATTTATCCTTACAAGAAATTGACCAACCTCTTAACCAATAGGGACCTAATTCCCCGTACTGTTCACCTCTTCGGTCTCTATTTCAGTCTCCTTTCCAATCCCCACCTCAATCTCCTTGATGAATCATAGTCAGGAATGTACCTCTGAATCCGAAAGCAAATCAGCCTAATCCGCCACCAGCTTGGAGGGCCAAGACTCCACTCGCCTTGACACCTCCATTACATGCTTTAACGTGGAATCCTGAAAAGTTATTGCCTAAATTTTATCTGGGAGAAGGCATTCCTGTAGATGATCACTTACATAGTTTGTTCTTAGCCTTAGAAGGTTTGGTTGTAGAGCATGAAGATGTAGTGTGCAAACTATTCCCGCATACTCTTAAAGGTAAAGCAGCATCATGGTATTTTGGCTTACAAGCAAATTCAATCACCTACTGGAATACTTTTGAAATATTATTTAAGAACAAGTTTGGTATCCAAAGAACAACTGCTGCCTTGATGAAGGAATTACTTGCTCTAAGGAAGGAAAAGAAAGAGAAAGAGCAAGATGTTAGTTAGAGATTTGACGAGCATTTAAATAATTTCATTGTTTCCATAAAACCTGCTGAAGAGACCTTAATTGAATATTACACTTCAACACTTGACCCCGACATAGCAATGTTTGTTAAAATATCAGTAAAGCCTTCCTTGGTGGAAACTTATGAGGAGGATGTAAAGATAGAAGTTGAACTTGCAAGTATAAATAAATATTTTGTAGAACCATAAATAAGGAATTTCGGTGGCAAGAAACATTTATTGTTGACAAGGCCAAAGGATGAACATTCCCATGAAATAGAAAATATGGTCGAAATGGCATAGAAGTTATCCAACAAAATCGTTGACATGGAGAAAGAAAAGGAAGCCACGAAACAATTCAAGCCTTGTTACAACAGAAGGGATGAAAGTGGCCCATCCCAACCACCCACGCATAGTCCATCTGTTATGAATTTAACTGAAGGTGGAATGAAAAAATTTTGCACATTTCATCAACAGCCTCACTCCAAAAGGAACTGCCCACAGTGGATTAACTCCATGACATTGGTTATGAAGCAATTGCTAGATTCAAAGTTAACAAAAACTGTGGTCGAAGAAGAAAAGGATCATGAACCAGAGGAGGCACCGGAGGAAACCACCATGGCTTTGTGGGATTGTGCACCCATGTTGGGGTTAGAGAATGAGGAACCTACTGAAGAAATACAACTATCAGCTGTAAATGTTACAACAAGAAGCAAGGGTCGACTTATTGAGGATAATACATTACTTCCCAAGATTAAGAAAATTCAGGAGAATATGAAGAAAAATCAGAAATAATACTCAAACTACACCTATACCTGATTTGGTCATAACAAGGCAAAATGTCCCCTCAATCAATAAGTTGGTAAAGGCTGCAGAAAATAAGGTATAAAGTATCAAGAAAAGTTCAACAGAGTGTGAGATGGGGTATGATATAATAGAGGATATCAAAAAGACTAAGGCCAATATTTCTTTGTTCGAAATGTGTAATTTATCACAACATAGAAAGAAACTCTTGGAATCCTTTGATGCACCCATAAATAAACCCCAAGATCATATTCAGACTGAAGAAGAGATCAGTGAAGCAAGTGTAGGGGTGGATCTACATCCATAACATTACCATTTTTACTTTCTTTCGATATTTTTTATCACAATGTGCACAACTGTCTGGTAGAATCTGGAGCAGCTGCAAATGTTATGCATCTTTCAGTATGTAGAAGGATAAATGGACAACCCATGCCTTTTGCAGGCAACATCATACAATTGGATAGAACAAAAGTGAAGGTAGTGGGAGAAATGAATGATGTATTGATACGATTAGTTGCAGACGAAACAATGTGCCAATTTATAGACATTATGGTAGTGGATATCCCTGAGGCTTATGGCCTAATTCTGAGCAGGGACTGGTCTACGAAACTAGATGGATATTTTGCTATTGACTAGTCACATTTATAGTTTCCTTATAACAACTATCAGAATCAGATTAAAGTATTAAGGGAACCACATATGAAGTATAATGTGACACAGCCAGAAGGGAAGAATGAACCGGTAAATTTTTCACATTCGGTTCTTGGAAATTATTTTATTGATCTTGAACCGGGAAATTACCAAGCAGAAGAAGCCAACAATGGATCAGATACACCGCTCGAGCTCCTTCAGTTTTCGCGGGCTAATAAAATTGACTGTAACATAGTTAACTTAGTCTCAAATGTAGAAAGTAGCACTAGTACATTAGAATTAGCATATAAGTTTTGGTTTTTATACTTTGATGGTTCAAAAACTCATGAAGGATCAGGAGCTCGCCGTATCCTGATTGATCTAGAAAACAATAAACATTTTCTTTCTTGTAGATTAGAATTTGAATGTACAAATAACAAAGCCGAGTATGTAGCATTATTCCAAGGCTTAAAGAAGGAAATTGAGTTTAAAGTAAAAAATTTAAAGGTTTATGGTAATTCTGAAATTATCGTTTAATAGGTGCAAAATACAATTCATTGTTTATCCCCGCATTTAAAAGGCTATCAAAGCGAAGTTTGGGACCTCCTAACAAATTTTGATGCATTTAATATTAATTCAAATCCTCGGTTTAAAAATGCAGCAGCTGACTTGTTATCTACTTCAGCTACAAGGCTTGTTCCTACTAATAATAGATGTAAAATTGAACTGATTTTTAGGCCTGTTGTACGAGACAACATCACTAATCTGAGAGTGTTCGATGACGATCCACAAATCTTAGATTTTCTGACTAATGATGAGAATTTCAAAGAGTTTGTAATTGATGATGAGGAACATCAAGCAAATCTCCATAATAGGAACTTGTACCCAAAGGGGTTAGAACTTTGGAATGAATGTTTGATCTGAATAACAAGTTCAAAAGGCCGGTCAATGGCAAAATGCACAATTCATTTATGCAATTTACGTTGGTAAATCTGGGGTCAAAAGCGGAACCCAAATATGTAAACTTGGGGAAGTGCTTCTCACCACGGGAAAGAAGCAAATCCATTAGCTTGTTTAAACAATATAAAGATGTATTTGCTTGGACATATGAATATCTTAAGACTTACGACACCCGCATTATACAACATGTAGTCCCAATTAAAGCAAGAGTCAAACCGTTTCAGTAGCCTTTAAGGAAGATGCATCCTAAATTAGAACCCCTGATTCAAAATGAAGTAAAGAAGCTCGTTGATGCCAAGATTATATTTAGGGTGAGACACTCGAAATGGGTTGCAAATTTGGTACCAGTGAGAAAGAAGTCTAGTGAAATTAGACTTTGTGTAGATTTCAGGAATTTAAATCATGCCTCAGACAAAGATAACTACCTAGTCCCACCCATGGAACAGATATTGCATATGGTTTTACGCTTCGAGTTGTTCTCTCTGCTAGACGTATTTTTGGGCTACAACCAAGTGTTGGTAGCAGAAAAAGATCAACTGAAGACCACTTTTATAACTAAATGGGGGACTTTTGCGTACAGAAGAATGTCTTTTGGTCTTATTAACGTTGGAGCAGCATTCCTAAGGGAAATGGATATAGATTTTCGTGGTTTAATTGGCCACGGCATGGTGGTTTATTTGGACACTATTACAGTTTTCTCCAAGAGGAGAGAAGAACATATTTTTCATCTAAAGCAAATTTTTTATCGATGTCGGAAATATGGCATTTCTCTAAATCCGAAGAAATGTGTTTTCGTTGTATTAGAAGAAAAGCTTTTGGGTCACATAATTTCTAAGAGGGGGATCTCCATAGACCCAGATAGGATTAAATATATAGCACATATCTCTTTACCCCATAATAAGAAATGCATGCAATCTTTCATGGGGACAATCAATTTTGTGCGAAGGTTTGTGCCTGATTTTACTCAAATAGTTAAACCTTTGCAACATATGGTTAAGCAAAGTGCTCAGTTTAAATGGAATGACTTAGAGAAAGGTGCATTCAACAAAATCAAAGCAGCAATAGCTCATGCACCTTCCCTCAAAAGTCCTGATTTTGAGAAGGATTTCATTTTATACACTTTTACTTCAGATAACTCGTTAGCAACATTGCTTATGTAGAAGGAAGAAGGGGGAGATGAGTACCCCATATCATTCATGAGCACCGGTTTACAAGGTGCTGAGTTGAATTACCCTGTAGTTGATAAACAAGCATACACAGTTTTTAAGGCGGTAAAACAATTCATGCCATACATACTTAAAAATAGAACCAAAGTAATTGTTCCAGTAATTGTTCCACACCCGGCAATCCGAACTCTTTTCATGCAAAATAGTAAGGAGAGAGAAGAGGAAATTGGGTGACAGCCTTACAAGAATATGACTTGGAATTTAAACCAGCAACCATGATCAAAGGACAAGGACTTTGCAAACTAATGGTTGAAAGTCAAGATATGTAAGATGATTGGGAGAATGACGCTAAGTTGCACATGATTGATATGTGTCCTATATTTACAGCCCCAAAATCGTGGTAGAGAGACCTGGTGCACTATCTCCAACAAGGGTATTTTCTTGGACACTAGAACTCCAAACAAAGAAGAGCATTATGTTTGAATTCAACATCATATCAAATAATTGATGGAGTTATTTTCAGAAAAAACTATGATGGAGTTTTTCTCACATGTCTGAAACGAGAAGATGCAACCAAAGTGGTTAAACAATTGCATGATGGCCCTGCTGGAGGTCATTTTTTAGGAGATACTATAGCACACAAGATTCTAAGGGTTGGATACTATTGGCCGACTTTGTTTAAAGACGCTCATGCTTACGTAAGGAAGTGTGATACATGTCAAAGGAGCGGTGGGAGACAAGCAAAGGAAACTAGGCCATTACAACCAGTTATTATTTATGAACCATTCGAGCAATGGGGAATTGATACTATTGGAGAAATAAATCCAAACTCTTCATTGCGACACAAGTACATCCTCACGGCCACGGATTATTTTACCAGATGGATGGAAGTGGTCCCGTTACGGAAAGTAAACGAAGATTCTGTCATAGAGTTCTTACAAGACCATATTATGACCAAGTTTGGGGTTCCAATTTTCCTGGTTTTTATAATGCATCTTATTTTTGGTCAATTAAACTTACTACATTTGCTAATGAGAAATGAATAAAGTTACATTATTCTGCTAACTATTATCCACAAGGTAATGGATTAGCTGAATCAACTAATAAAAATCTCATTAGAATTTTAAAGAAGATTGTCATAGAAAACCAGAGAAGCTGGCATATAGCTCTTCCTAATGCACTTTGGATTGATCGAGTCACACCCAAGAACTCCTCAGGTGTGTCACCCTATACCTTAGTTTATGGAAAGGAAGCTATCTTGCCCCCTAACATTTTGTTGCGTTCCTCTCAATTAGCCCAAGCATCCAGAGAATCTAATAGTGAGGTTTTACAAGCCCAAATCAATACTTTGTTGAAATTAGAAGAGTCTAGATCTAAGTCTAAAGAAAGGTTTAAGCACCAGCAAGAGATTGTGAAAAGATGGTTTGTCAAGCACAAGTCCGAGAATAAAGAGTTTGAAGTAGGAGATTTGGTTCTGAAGTGGGATCACCCGCATGACTAAAACGGAAAGCACACTAAGTTTCAACATCTGTGGATAGGCCCATTTCAGATTGCAAAAAAAGCTAGGCCCCTCGACATACAAGTTGCAGGATTTACACGGGTGTGAAGAGAATCTATCGGTCAACGGTTTGGTTCTCAAACCTTGTTTTACTTAATGATTTTGAGGTTTGTTGTACATAAATAAACCTTTTGTTTTTGCTTCAAAATTTTTTGTAGATAGGTTTGCTTTAGTTATGTTGATTTGCTTTCTTTGCAACTAATTTATTTCAGTTTGTTTTGTTTGCTTTATTTCAGTTTTCAAATAAGTCAGCACAGCTTTTGGCATTTGGGGGAAATTGGAATTTGGACAAACTGCAAATATTTTTTGACCAGAAAGTTGGTTCTTCTCCATCCGTGAGCTCACAACAAATTATCTCACACAAAAGGACACCATGGATGGAAGAACCTAAACCAAGTTTCAAATGAAAGGAGCAATCCGAGAAGACTCAAAACGACAAAATTCTAAAAGCATTAAAAGAATGCAAAAGGCATGGGAATCAGGAACAAATGAATATGTCTTTCCATACTCTGTTACGATACTGTGGTGTCTTAGCTATAAACAACCGAATGCAGAGGTAAATGAACCTCATATTTTGGCCTCAGAAGAGTTATTGGGACTTTGAAAAACCTGGTTACCCTACCCTAGTGGACTATAATCAATGTTAAAGTTATAAATCTTACATCCCTAGAAAGGTCTGGACATCTTAAAGAAATCTAAAAATTTGGGATGACTTGGTCTAACAGCATACCTTAAAGCAGTTTTTGGTTTTAAAGGATAGTTTTTCCAAATATCTGTGTTCACCAACGAGTTGTCAATTGTTGCTATTGCAACTATTACCCCCAAAAAAATTGCATTTTTTAGGACCCCCTTTTAAAGTTTTAGTCTTTGCAACTTAGACATTTTTTAGTTCTGAAGTCCAACATTCATGACTTGTTTTCTTCATGGGGAAAGTCGGGAGATTGGTTTTCACACTAAGGTAGAAAAAATCTTTTTGATCCGCTGCAGTGGATGATTCTTCATGTTTAACCCACTATGGCGAGCGGCATTTCAAGTTACAGCCACTACAATGGTTGGTTTTTTGTTTTGCTTTGCTTGTTTCATGGGAGCCACTGCAGTGGAGTCTTTTGCAAGAATTTAGCCGCAACAGCGAATGGATTCGGGCCTTCGAGCCGCTGCAGTGGATGTCTTTTAAAGAGGCATGGAGCGGCTCTTTGCTTGTCGATGCATCGAAATCTCTCCAGAGATTGGGTCGCTGCGAGGGATAAAATCTTATATTGAAAGTTGGAACTTGTTCTGATTCTTGTGCCCCACTTTGTCAAACATCTTTTATGTTTCCTGTTGGAATGATGGAAGGTTTGCTTTACCAACCTCCTGATCCTCATCGAGCCCGCTTCATCGGAAGCATTGTCATCTTTAAGCCTCTATGGTGGTTGTCTTTCAGGGTTTCTCGTTCTATGCTATCAGTCTGCCGAAGCGACCACTTAAAGCGGGTGTCTTTCCACGAAGTGAGTCGATAGTAGCAGTTGTGTTGAGACCAATTGAGCTGCCGTTAGCGGGCTTCTTTTCAACTTGACTTAGTTCGGTCATCTAGTGCATTATGTTTTGGCGCTAACAGTGTTTTGACCCTGTGCATGCGGGTTTTAAAGTCTTACCTATCGCCTTAAGTAGCTTTTTACCCATTGCTATCTATTTATACGCCGGTGAAAGGAGTTTTTACCATTGTTTGATTGACCATGAGTGTTTAGAGTTGTAAAATCATGATTTATCCCGTTTGAGCGTCCGTTGTGATTTGGTGAAACCGCCATCTGGAGCTCACGTGGCTCGTTGGATCAGGATACATGATTGTTGTCGAGCTTTTGACTTGCTAGGTAGGTTTCCGTTTTCCGTCTTTGATTGGTGGTTTGATTGGAATGAAACTTGTCGATTTTAGATACGTTGTGCAGGGGTTTGGTAGTTGGTTGTTTCAGTTTAAAAAGGGCTCCCTACTTGCATTTTAGGTTTAGCAGCTTTCTTTTAAAAAGGCTTTGACCTTGTCGTGGCCGCCTTACCTGCTCCCATGGAGCTTCACCATTTTTCTGAGGTGCTTTGCTCGCGGGTTTGGCAATGAATGATGAATCCCCAGAGGCCTGAGCTTTTCATCGGCCTAGGTTTGACCTAGTTATTGCCCCTGTGCAGTGGTATAGGTTGTGTTTTGTTTGATTCAGACAAGCCTTTTAGGTTTTTGCTTTTATGTTGTATCTCCTCACCGGGGGTTTTGATCCCAGTGGTTGGAACTAGGGCATTCGTTGCCATACTACCTGCGGGCTGTTAGAGATTTCGGGACCAATGGCGAGAAGATAGTTTGAGTTCTGGTGATTTTCCAAGGTTTTAGAACGCAGAGTATGCCCTAACCGAAGCCCGCCTGTATTAAAGGGTTGTGTTTACCAGAGTTAGGTCTCGCTGAGCTATGGTGCGGTTTTCTGGTTCAATGGGTGAGGAGAATGTAGTAAAAAACATGGTTTTCCCATTGTGTTAATGTTTTGATGTCATGAGCAATATATTTTCTGAAATGCATGAGTTTGTTTAATAATGAAAATGCTAAGACATTTTTTGTGTTATTGAAGTGACAGCTTGTACCAGACAACATGGCGAAGAAGGTAAAAAAGAAGGCCAAGATCGTATACTCTAATTTAGATGCATAAATCTCACCCATACATAGGGTGGAAATAATATATGAAGATACAAATTCAGTCACTAGGGTTGAACCTGAGTTCAAATGGGGTCAAATCTACCACATGCTTGTGGAAAAGAAGGTTCCAAAGGCAGGGTTGGAGGACCTAGCCTTATACGATAACATATTGAGATCTAGAATCACCAAGGTATCCACTAGACCGAAGATATTTCCTTACACAAAGGTTATCGAATGGATTCTGTCCAAAGTGGATCCAACAGGGATGATCATGAACAACGTGGAGAACAAAGGATTTGCATCATTCACTCCAGGATTTATAGCAAAAGCATACAGCCTGCCACCATCAGAAATTAGCATGACAACTGACTTGGTAAAGGGCTTAAAGTTTGATTACATAGCTACAACAAAGATGATGGTAGTTGAAGGTAGGACTTTCAGGCATAAACATTCCGAGGAATACGAAACTGCTCATCTGTGTACCCCATACAAAATGGTAGTACTGATGTTGAGTAGGATTTTCAGCAGAGCCGACTGTAGATCTTATAATTTTGGATGGATCCCACTGATTTACCATGTGGCCATGAAAGGGACAATTTTCTATTGGGATGACACAATATCCAATAGCTTATCTACCTCCATTACTGCAGCCCAAGAAGGTTTGCACCAACGAAAATCCGAATTCTATATGGGATCTTTTTTTGTTGATTGCATACTATGATTCCACCCATTTGAGAGACTCAACTGCACGTGGAAAGGAGAAAAAGCTCATATTTACACAGCATATCAAATACTGTGGGCCCACAAATACCACCGTCACTACCAGCTAATCTGTGAAGAAGTCTCGATGCCTCTGTACCAACTAGTTTTCTTGGAGGAGTGTAAGTGCCTACCTAAAGGTGCTTTGGCATCTATCAAAGAGTTTGGGGATTACTTCTTCTTTGTATAAGGTACATACCTGAGGATGTATGAGGGAACCAAAGCACCCTCATTACGGCCAAAATACGCCACAAATTGCATAGTTCATAAGGAGGCTGTGATACAGCTTTTCTTGGATGGCTTTGGAAGTCATTTGTTCGATCTGAAAAAAGTTGTGTTTCCACCACTACCTTTGTATGTGGGGAGTTATAAGTTCACTAAAGTCAAGAGTGCCCCTGAGTTCATCAAGGAACTAGAAATCTTTCATTTCAGTGAAAAGAGCTTTCACCGAAATGATTCCCAAGGCAGGGTCGCAGCCCATCGGGCACTCCTCAAGGTAAATTTCGAATATGCTAATTATCTGGACAAGGATGAAGAAGTGTGCATGAATGTTTGCAACATGACCACTTTGAACAAGCAGCTTAAAAGGAAGACCACAATAGCTGGAGTTAAAGGCAGTAGCGACAACAATCCAGAACCAAAGGGACAAGAAGAAGAAGCTGCAAGAAAAGTAAAAGAACAGACTACCCGAAGGCTGGAAAAAGGTGTAAGGAAACTTTTAGCTGATGAATCCCGGCAAGAAAACGAGGAAGAAGCTGCCAGAAAAGAGAAAGAAGAAGCTGCTATAAAGGAGCAGGAAGAAGAACAAAGAAAGAAAGAAGAAAATATCAAAGAGAAGATTGTAGAGTTGGAAAGATCAATAGCTCAGGAGGCTCAAAATCCATAACAACAAGCCCAAAACCAGGGAGAGGTGATAGAAGAACAAAGGAAGAAATACCAGGAAGAGCTAGATAATGAAAATTAGGGATAGTATCTTTCTCAGGACAGCACCGAGAACCTCCCTTCCACTTCAGGCAGTATACTTACAAGAGGACATCTCCCTATAGTTGAATTGGGGTTAGTGCCATTTACTTCGTCCAAACAGCATGAAGTTGCATGCCTAGAAAATGTATTTTTTTATACCAAAAGGAAGTCCATTGTTTGGAGAATAGAGAAGACTCTGAATATGGGAATCCAACCCAAGATCACCACAGTGACCAAGAAGACAGTCGTAAAAGATGTAGAGGAAGACCCGAAACAAATGGCCTCCATGGGTATTGCAACTGCACATGCAAATGTCCATAATATTAGTAAACTTACATAAACCCTTGATCAGTATAAAGGTAAAATGGCAAAGATGAAGGAGGTCTTAAGAAAAGAGGAAAGAGTGGGCAGGGAATCAAAGAGAAAATATGAATCCACTCTTTCAAAGTATGAGAGGCTTCAGCAAGACTACCAAATTCTAGGAGAGGAACGAGATACATTGAAGTTATCAAACATGACCCTTGATAGAGAGAAGCAGAAATTAGAGAGCAAGTGGGCAGAGATGGAAGCACAAAAATCCACAGTTGATCAAGAAACATAGTAGTATAAAGCTAAAATTACAGAACTAGAAGCCCAAAATAGTTCCTTGGAAGTATTATTGAAGGCAACCAGTGAGCGAAAGATGGACATAACGCCTCATAGAGAACATGCCCTCTTACTTAGAGGTAAAATATATCAAGTACAGGTTAAGCTCACAGAAGAGATCTTCAAAATTAAGCAAGTAGAAGCTAGACTGAAGGAGATCTCAGTCATAGCTACTGAATTCAGAGACAAAACCCATGACATTGCAGAGACCATACAAAGACAGCTGACATGGTTGGAGACAAATAAAGAGCCTCCGAAAAATGCACCATTGAAAAATCTAGAGAGGTTGCAACTCGAGTATGATCTTGTGAATTTCAGTAACATAGTTGTTAAGAGACCGATAGAGGCAGTCGAGAAGACACCAGACAAATGCAAGGAATTTTATCAGAAGTTACTTACAACTCATAATAAATACCATCCATCATCCGCAAAAAGGCTACAGGAGTTTCCATCCCATGAAGAACACTTAAAGCACCTACATGATAGGCTGCAGGAAGATGAACTTGGTATACAACTGATTAAAAGCTTAAATGAAAAGGTGATAAAAGATGTGATTGCTCAAGCTGCAATAATTAATTACCTTTTGGAATATCAGCTTCGATTTATTCCAGCAAGGGTGGCTAACATAAAGACTCAAATTTTCAAGCATGAGGTCACTATCATATTCTTAGAACCAATAGATTTTGGAATCATTGCTTCAAATGCTATGGTGTAGAAACAGTTCATAAATGAATTGACTGGACCCACTTGAATGGTTTTGTCCCATCTACACTTGAGAATATAATTGTAATATTTTGTATTTATCTTTTCACTAGTGAACATACTAGAAGACAAACATTTTTGTAACCGAAAGTTGAGGAAGCCCAAAGGACAAAGAGACCAAAAGTCATTTTTGCAATGTATAAATATAGGTAGAGTCAAATAGGAGAGGGACTTTTCTAGTTCTCATATGCAAATGTTTTTTTGTAAAAACTACTTCTTGTTATAATAAAGAGGATCGAAGTTTTGCTAAAGAAAGGGTTTCCTGAGTTTCAAATGCATGTTGTGTAGATTGCTAAATAAAGAACTATTTTGATTTTAGCTTACTATATAAATCTGTGAGATCGTTCTAACTGTTGAACTATTTCTATGTGTGAATTGTTTCATTTACATAGTATGAATCTTATGCAGTTAATGAGTAGTGAATGCTTTAACAACACTGAGCTATCTCTATGTTATTTTTTTTGTTGTATTCATGTATTCTAAATTCTATCAATTATCTGTAAAATTCTTTGTGCATATGATGCAGTGCATTACTCATACAATAGTAATCTTTCTCCTTGGAGATAGGTTAGATAGATTAAATTAGATTAATTGTTCTTTGCTTTCAGTGATTTAAAAACAATGACAATAAGACGAAAAGTAAAAACCCATGCATCACATTGTGAGGTCTTTGTTCTTTGGTCACTTGCATTTAATCTAAGCACTTGCATATCATTCACAAAACATAATAAACACATAGACGGTGGACCAAGCCGCAACTAATAAAACAAACTAAAACCTTCATTTAATTCTACAATAGTCAAGCCACTAACCAAACATATTCCCCACACCAAACGATAAACAATCTAATTGAGAACGGTTATTGGAGAAAATTCCTACTATCAATACCTAGGATTTCCCAGACATCAACACAGGCATAAACAACAACAGTTTACTCATGTAACTTCTTACAAGGGTATATAGTACATGGTTGGGGATACGTAATGTATTGAATTGTATGTGAGGCTGAGACCATTCATGTAATATCTCATTCTTCATTAATGAACTTCAATACTTTGTTTACGTAAATATTTCCCTTTTAAGGTTTTACCACAACTTCATTAATGAACTTCAATACTTTGTTTACATAGATGTTTCCCCTTTAAGGTTTTACCACATTATGCTGATGTATTAATGCTATTAATTGATGTATAACTAAGTTGATTTGCTTTGAAACTCTAACATCCATTAATTATAATCCTTGAACGCATATCACAGATATCATGGAGTACGACTCAAAATATAATATAATAGAACTGTACCAATGGAGTCTATGGAAGACACTAAAATCGTGGGAAAGAGCTAAGGATTGAGCTGCAGAGTCTTAAATGACTCTATCATCTCATGGATCTCTATGAGCCCATCCATAGCACCATGGAGCTCCGGCACCTGCGATCTCCGGGAAACATCCTTTCTCGATGACTTACCTTCTCGGTTGGGTGACGTACCTTCTCGACTGGAACCTGCAGGCGCTGACTTAGATCCGCCCAGATCGGATGATCAGACAACATCAACTCACCACCCTACAAGCGCAGACTTAGATCTGCCTAGACCGATTGATCAGACAACGTCAGCTCACCATTAATATATTTCGCCTCCTTCCCATTATTATGTTATTTCACCGCGTTTACGACCTTCTTAGGTACACCCTTAGACTATGACTCTAAATATAAATATTATTATTAATTTAATTTGTTGCATCGAAGTTTGAGAACCACGAAAATGTGGAAAAATTAAATTGAACATGTGACACAATCACAAGTTAAGTTTGTTGGAAGTAAACTCTATGCATTACCTAATCGATGATAATATATGCATGCGATGCATGTGAATAGTAATAACATATAATGTGAAGTTGAGCCACTAACATATTTAGTATTGAAAACATGAACCTAACACATAACCTACTTGTTTACATTTTATCTTAAAAGTCAACATACATTATCTACAAATGTCTTTACACGTCAATTTTCTTTGGATTCTTGTATATGATTTTATTTCAAAGATATTTATTTATACAACCTTCAAATGTCATATCCTCCACAATATAAGGACTAAGCCAAGTTATTCCCATATACAATGATCTTATATGCATAGGATCCCCATTTAGTCACAAATCTAGTCTTTTGTCGATCTCGTCCTTCTATTATTGATAAAAACTTATCTATAAATAAAAATATCTATAGCTTTCCACTTCATTAAAGACGTTGTCTACAAATGGAATGGGAAAAACGATAAATTACCATGAGCATGTGACTGTTTCTTAACTCCTTATATTTATCGACCAATTTGTCTAGTCTCCTTTTCGTTAATTTAGTCTTCCATTCTTCCATTTAAGTGATGTTAGATGCTAGTGTAATTCAGTCTTCAATTCTTCCATTTAAGTGATGTTGATGTTTGATGTTAGTGTAGGGAAAAGATAATGAATTTGTGTGTAACTACGATAATAAGTTTTTTCATTTTTATGATAAATTTTATTCCTTTATGTCTTTAATATATAATTGCTTTAATTTATCAATATAGTGAGTATTTCATCATTAAGGTTACATCATTGCATTATCGTTAGGTCATCTTAATAAGTCATAGTTACTAACGCCTAATCTTACCCTATATATTAACTTTTATAACCTTTGTTCCTTAGATTTATGTATTTTTTATTTTGTTTATGACACCTTCTTGAGATGAGAGTAAATGGCATATGTGAGATTTATGTATTTTTTTTCCTCAAAAAAAAAACCACAGCTTAGAATTTTAGTAATAATACTATGAACCATATTGTTCATGTGGCATATATATTGTTTTACATAATTATCTTCAAATATTGCCTTAAACATAAAGATATAACAATTGATTTCATCATCAAAAATTGTGTTATCATGTTACATGTTTATCACTATAATTCACATATAAACAACAGTCGGTACATCAACACAAAATGATGTCATCCATAATTGAGGATATAGGATGAAAATAAATCTATCATGGATGACTGAAAATGGAAACAACTCGGCTCCCACAAAATATAAACACCATAGAGGCAGGTCTCTATGGAAAAACCAACTATGTAAAGGGTATGAGGTCCAATTCCTTGATTATGTCTTTGTTGATCTCCCATACTTTCCAAGTGCCAATTGGTAACTGTAGACCCACCTTTGAAAGTAGAACATCCTGTGCATTCTGCTCCCTATAGACATGGAAAAAATCGTTTCTTTAAAAAGGTCAACTACTCTATATATGGCATCATACAATGGCTTCAAGTAAATATTCTTAGGGGGGTTTCTGTGTTGAAGCCATTGAATAACAAGGAGAAAGTCTCGAAAAATATGCAACTTATGTCCCCCTTTAAGAATGCCCTACTTCAGTATCAACTTTGTTGCAGCCAATTCTAATTTAATGTTGGATGCACATCCAATTCCAGCTGAAAAGTTGTATGAAAGACTGTCAGATAGATGCAATGTGCCCCCTATACCCCCACATCCAATCCTAACTTGGGTTTCCCCATCGAAAAAACACCAAGCCTTGGATATGTCAATATATTCCACTCTAATCCGTCTCTTAGCTTTAACCTTCCTATCTGAGGGAAATAATCCAAGATGTGCATCTACAATTTACAAAACATGAACGCACAACATGATCGAACTTATGATTGAGTACCACAACAAACACATTTTTCAAAATAATATAAATTTTTTGTTATGATTGTCTTAAAACAAGAGTATTTAGCATATAACAAAATATGCGAGTAGCATATGAATGTGGATAAAATCCGAGAAGTGAAAAATAACATCAATGTATCACTTCATCTTTTCACTTTGAATTTTCAATATTCCATAAACACACAGCTACCTATCAAGAAACATTCAAAATATTAATTTGATAATGTTACTAAATAAAAAATATATAAATACAAATTAACTATTAAATATTTTTACAGACAACTTTAAAAGTGTTTCACCTTTTAGGAAAGCTCATGCATTTAAATCTGGAATTGACTGGATTCTTGATATCTTTGAAGTAGTTGGTATATTTGGATCATTGGTGAAAGTATGCTGAATTGGGTTGAATGTAGATCCATCTTCCATTGCTATTGTAGAATCATCAACAAACAATGAGCTACACTCAGTAACATGTTTTCTAAATAATGGGAATTGACAATATTGACTGTTGTGAGGCTCATTGCAAAATAAAACACAATACCTTTATTTGGACACATATAATGTTGAAATGGGTTGGATGTATCATTCACTGAAGTTGATTCAATTGTACCATCCACAAATAATGAGCTATGCTCATCATTTTTTCCATTAAATAACCGAAGTCTACAACTTTGAGCATTTCCAACTGTGGATGCCCCATCTGTAATAAAAAATAATCACATATTTATACTATTGTGTTGATGGTAATATTATTCTAAATTTCATGTACAACAAAAAAAATATCAAATTTTCTTACCAATATTATGTAGACTAGAATGTTTCACTAGATCAGATGCATCCACCTCATTTCTATGTTTTTGAGAATGTAACTGCAATTGCTCATCCATGCTTTTCTTCTTCGCATGAACTCATCCCACCCTTTGAAATTCTGATTTTTCTTTTCTTGATTGTAGCCCATGACTATGCTGCCTTTTTTTATTTGTTGGGCTCAAAAAGCTATGCCGCCTTTTGGTAGTGATCTTTGATGGAGTTGTAATACTGAATAACATTTTATTGTATTATTTTCGTGCATTGGCAAGCACATTCTTCAATGCATGAGCCTCCTCAAAAAAATTTGGTTTTATGGATAGTAAACCCTTGAATTTTTTATTAATAGATTCCATTCAATCAACCTCAAATACGACATTATCTAGTCTTACAGGCATTGAATCAACATGATACGAGGAATTATCCACATCATTAATACTTGTTTCAATATGGCAACTAAGATTGGGAGGAGAATTGAAGCATAGTGGAGGATTTGTTTGTAATTTTGGACTCAATACTATTGTTTCATTTAAGTCAACTAAAGATCTAGGCCTTTCAACAAAAGAGCTAGAGACATTTGATAATAGATTATCACCAAAAATATCATTACTCACCAACATACCAACTTTTAGTACATATTTACAAACATTCCCATTTAATGCCCAATTACAGTCACAGAAGTGGAAAGTTGACCCTTTATATATGACATTATACCAAGTACCACGAGTATCCTATTTTGGCTGTGAACCCTATATTCACCATTAGATTTATGGTCAACAACACAATCTTTGTTTGGGATTTTGTTTGCTTTGAATTTGTTGGCTTTCAATTGTTCCTGGGATTTTTTAGGTCGTATAACACCCACTTCTTTTAAATGTTGCATATGCTTGTAATATAATTCAACCTTTGTCAGCAACACATGAATAAGCTAGTCAACTCGTCTATGATATGCACGGTTATGATCACTAAGGTACCTTTGTTTTAAGTACCCATGGTAGGATTCAATTGTGTTATTTGTATCTTGATTCGAATGTGGAAAATTCCTGTAAGCTTTTGCCCACATATCTGGAAAAAAAATGGGAGTTATGAGTTATGTCATTCCATAATTGAGTCATGAAAACTAACTATAAAAAACTTACGTTTTTTATTGTTAGATAGCCAATTGGTCTTAAAATATTGCAAAAAAAAATTCTCCTCCTCGAAATCATTAAAGAACTTTGTAACTACATGTTGTACAGATTCATCATCAGGACATGAGTGCATGATTTCTCCTAAAGCGCGAAAGGTGCAGATTTTGTTTTCCTTTCTTTTGACTTTATTTTGAATGTTCTTCAACCATGCTCGACGGACGTTCCATACACATAATAATATTGTGGAGTTGGTTAGAGTACTGAAATGGGGCAATCATTAAAATAGAGCATATATGTAAACATTATTGTTTCATGTCCTTCCGAAAAAATACACACTTCACCTTAATGCCTCAATCTCGGTTGCAACATCATCTGTAATGAAAGCTTGCACGCGCCAACCTGGACGTTCTTCCACACCAACTTTAAATAATGCTGACATCCATTTACAAATATCAGTTGTACTGTTGCGTGAAGAAATCACCCATGCCACCAGAACCCCATTGCGATGTTCATCAAAAACCATCAATGTGTAGAGTTGATACTACAGTATTGAAAACAAGACATAATTATAATCATACTTAAGGTATAAGAATTCAAATGAATGTAAAAAATGAAATGGTATTTATGATAAATATGTACTTACTCCATATTTATTTGTGCTGAATGTTGAATCCATTGACATAACATTGTTGTGTGAATGTTTCACCATGATTGAACGCATCCACGGTGTTTGTATACCTATCATGAAAGGAACATTTTCACCAACATCTTGTTTTTGGAAGAAAAAAAAGTTTTCAGGACATTGATTGTACCAACATTCCACACTCAATGGATCACTTTCATATTTAACATATTCTATCTGTTTCATGTCGTTGTAAACATTTGAGATATATTTTCTTGTCATCAAGCTATCTCGAGATATCCCCGTAAATAACTCGCTCGATTCTTGCGCTACATCAGAGATGAACATGTCCCATATCATTGTAGCATTAAAACCTTTTCGAACCAAATCTTGGACATAACTTCGTATATCCTTTGATAGATGTGGTGCGTAATTGAATGTTTGAGGCTTTCCAATTGCATCCTTCCCATGGCAAACAACATTACATTTATCAATATGTCTGCATGCATTATATGTTATAACAGCATCATGTGGTCTAAGTTGAAGTCATCGCACAATAAAGTGACATTGACAGGCAACTTTAATGCTTTGACGTGGATTGTGTTTTTTCTTTATAGGTTCTAATGCATTTATAGTAACTTTTCGTGTGTCTGGACCATATGCGCACCAATAACTATATAGAAACAACTACAACAAATTAGATAAAATATATATGTATGTTTGACATAACAAACTTGAAATAAAAGTTTATAAATATATTGCAACAAATATAAATACCCACATAGCATATTCTAGATATGTCCCAAAATTGGTCACTTTGATATCATCCACTTGTTTACTACGTCGACTATGGACAACAAATTGAGTAGGTGCATCTTCACTTGATTGCTCCCCATTTACAAAATCATCAAGTCGACAATAGGGAATGGTTGCAACTTGATACCCATAGATTTTTGTCCAAGTCAAATCTTTTGCTGAAAATTCCATCATCTCCTCTGGATCTTGAACCTCTAGTTCATTAATCATCTCCCATTTCTTCATTCTTTAAATCCCTAAAAAAATTACATGTAAAAACAATTTGTTTAAGCTATTTATATAATGTTTTTAAATGCATTTAATGAAAGTATGCAAATATTATTTTAAAGTAAAGATTTAAAACATTTCTAATAAGTTATATAAATGGCAATCTCATAGTTCTATTGTTAAATCAATATATTATTTAGTGTATTGTGATATATTTTCATTTTATTTATTGTTAATACATTATTTAATATATTAAGGATTATCATTTAGTTTATATTTGAATTTTTATTTATTTTAAAATTAAATAGTTATTAATAAAAATAGTTGATTTATATATAAATTAATCGATACAAAAAGAATGAAAATATGTTATTAAATTAAAAAAAAAAAAAGTAATTTTTAATGATTTTTTTGTTTTAGGTTTTTAATAAAAAATCATTAATAAATTAACTATAAAAAATTGTATAAATTTAATACTCAATATTAGTATTTCTTATGAAATATAAGATATTAAAAACATAATAAATGTAATAATCAAATTATTAAATTCACTATAAACTATGAATGATAATTGATGTATTTTGTTTTTGTTTCTATGTATGAACACAAAATTAAAAGTTAAAAATTAATGCAATATGATCCAATAATGATATGATATGGTAGCTAACAAAAATACTTTTTAAAAATATTTGATATTTATAATATCAAAAAATTGTTTATAAGTAAAATTTAAGAAAAACATACCAAAAAATATGCACATAGTTTATAAATACTAACTATATGAAAAAATTAATTATAATAAGTTAACTACACATAAATAATTATACTTTAAGATTTTTAATATTAATAAAAAATCATATAATATATATAAGTCAATTACACATAACATTTAATTATATCATCTAATCTATTTGCAATGAAAAAAATATACTTCAAAATTTTTAATATTAAAAAATTCACACCATTTTTCATATATGTTGAACTACATTCACATATCATAAATTTCATTATGATAAATAAATTACATATAACATTCAATTATATCATCTAATATATTTTTAATGAAAAATTATATTTTAATAGTTTTAAGAAACACACACATATATATATCAAAGTTAATTATAACACATAAACTACACATAACATTTAATTATATCATCTAATCTATTTGCAATGAAAAAAATATACTTCAAAATTTTTAATATTAAAAAATGTACATCATTTTTCATATATATTGAAATACATTTACACATTATAAATTTCATTATGATAAATAAATTACATATAACGTTTAATTATATCATCTAATATATTTTTAGTGAAAAATTATCTCTCAATAGTTTTAAGAGTTTTAGTGAAATTAAAACTAAAAAATATTCACATATTCTATGGAAATTATATATTAAAGACTTTCACTTTTTAGGCACATGAAAAAAAAATTGAAAACATAAAAATAATTAAAAAATAAAACAATATGTATGTGGCATGAAAATTATAAATGAAGACATCCATTTTTTAAGTACATTAAATAAAATTAAGCTTGAAAATATATGATAATTAACACTTTAATATTAGTGTACTTGTCAAAAAAATGACATTGTGTTGTTTCAACAACTTAAAAAAAACTAATATATAATTCCATGGTTATTATTAGCTATCAATTACAATTTTCCTTCATAGCCTTCTTCATTCCACGTATTTTCTTTGCTCTTTGTTTGTATTCCTTCTTTGTTTTCTGAATATGGGCATGGATTCCATTTTGAGCAAGCCTATGGTTGGATTCATACTTTTTTGCAAGCTCCAAAGTGTCATAGATGAGGCCATATCCCGTGGAGCATGCACCATAAGTAATGAAGCCATAAACAAAAATGGTTTGTAAGTCTTTAACACCATATATCATCTTCAATTTATCTTGGATTTCAGGCTTTGTAAGGTTAGCTCTCCCATGATAAAGAATGTCTATCGCAAATTGCTTTCTACCAAAATGATAATTGACAATGAGTTTCCTCGTGCGTAAGGTTGGTTGTGTTCCTAAATTAACCATTGGATCTCCTTTTTGTCAAATTGTGACAAAACAATAAAATTGTTACATGATGGAGAAACAAGTATTTCATAAATAGAAATGAACATAAATGTTGAAATGTTAAAACAAAAATAGAAAAACATTATACTAAACAAATATACTACAAAACCTTAAAAAAATGTATTTACAAGTTAAACATGATAAAGTTATTTACAATTTGAAAGGGATTAGAATAAAACTATGTAGACCAAAATTAGACTAACAAATATAATACTTGAAACTTTAGAAAAATAGTATGTATAAGTTAACCACTTAAAAGTTATTTAGAGTTTGAAGGGGGGTGACCCTCGTTAAGTAACTTTAAAAACCTTGCATAGGCACAATTTAACGTCCAACTCGGGACGTACTAGGGGGTATCGTAAGGAACATGTTCCCTCCACCATTTGTAGCCATGGGGCGCCCCAGTTCCTAACTTCAACGAAGGCACGTGTACTAAAATTCCAAGTTAGAAAACAATCATCACATTGTCTCATAAATGTCCCCCTTGCAAATTAATCATAAAAATGAAAACTCCTAAACAAACATTATGAATCTATCAAATAATTTTAACAAAGATACAATCAAAACAATTCCTCTAATTTTATTCCTTCCAAATTTAAATGTAAAATTTCAATTCAAACTTGTAATAAATTTCTTTGAAATATAACAAATTCATTTTATAGCGTGTTCTCAAAATTTTAGTGTAATATTTCTATATTCTTTTCTCCAAAATCTTTTTTATATACTCCATTATGAACTTAGTAGCCATTCTTCTTTTATTCCTTCCAAATTTAAATGTAAAATTTCAATTCAAATTTGTAATAATTTTTTTTGAAATATAACAAGTTCATTTTATAGGATGCCCTTAGTGTAACATATTTCTATATTTTTTTCTCCAAAAATATTTTTATATACTAAATTATGAACTATAGTAACCATTCTTTAATATCTACTTGAAGATTCAGTAACTTGTACATCCATAATAACTCCCTAATTCTTGGAGGTATCCCCACCCCAATTCAAGGCCCTTTTCCACTACTAAATTTATCATATCGATATGTGACCTTTCATTAGTCAATTTCCCCCACTTGCCACATTGGTCAAGCTGGAAAGGAATAAAGGGGGTTATTGTAGTGACGTCTTTTAGTATATCTTGTTATGAGAGCCAATAGATTGAAGTGGCTTTGGTAATCAAAGAGTAGATATAACATATAATAAAGATATGGATAGACATCGTTAGAGAAAGTGAGTGTTATTTCTTTTATTTAGTAGCTTACTACAACAATACAGAGAAACCTTAGTCCTCAAACTATACCCTTGACCCTATACCCTCAAATTCGACCTCAAACTTGAACTCTTACTTTTTTTCCCTCAATCTCGACCTCGAAACTAACCTATAAAAAAACACATCCGTCCATCATCATTGTTGGGGATTGAATCACAACCGAGGAAGAAAGAAAGCAACACATAGTTTGTTGGGGCTTTCATGGCCTTTGTTTTGATTCATAGTTGATCTTCAATATGTAATACACTAGTCAAAAAAAACCCGATGGCAAAAGGATAGGATTTACATCATCCATTTCCAAGATCATCATTCCTTGGGGATATAAGCCCGTCTCATATATAATACTTAACATGTTCTTTGAGACCTATGTTTCTTAAATTCTATAATACATGCATTTTGATTTACCATTATGCCATGTTCTTACATTTAGATTTACGAGGAGGTTCATATAGTTTCAAAATTGTAATTCTAATTTATGCCATGTTCTTACATTTAGATTTACAGGCATTGTGAATTGTGAAATTGAACTTATGCCATGTTCTTGAATTCTAATTTACCAATCGTAAGCTCAGCATACTTTGTCACGAACGTATCAACCAACCATGTTTATGCAATTTAATTTACTAGTATATAAGGCGATAAATTTGCCACAAGAAGATAAGCTATTTGAGAAAGAAAATAAAAACAAGAAACCCAAAGAAAGCCTTTAGAGTTTGAAAATTTTGTACCTTTTTCTGCTCGGAGATGAAGCTAGCTCAAGATACCACCTGCTGAGCTTCAGATCAATATAGGAAACCATCCAGCCCTCCCTCAGGTCCCAACGTGCTGAACTCAATGCATAGAACAAGGCTTCAATTCAAAGTCTAAACACTAGTTAGCGAGAGAACACTACTTTTCGCCAAAGCAACCTTTCATGATGATATAGCCTTGTGATTGCTCGCACTAGTTTATCAAAGAGATGATAAAAAATGTGAGCTCAAATCCATCTCATCTCAGCATGTATCCTCTAGCGATAGATCATGCACCCTAACATATCACACAGCCTATAATAAAAGATGGTATAAAACATAAACATATGAATGTAGTTCTTGAAGCGACTTAGGACTCAAATGCAAGGGCACCAAATACAAATGGGAAGGAGGGGAAATATATTAATGGTGAGCTGACGTTGTCTGATCAACCGATCTAGACAGATCTAAGTTTGCGCTTGCAAGGTGGTGAGCTAACGTTGTCTG
Source organism: Pseudotsuga menziesii (assembly GCA_001517045.1). Lineage (NCBI taxonomy): Eukaryota > Viridiplantae > Streptophyta > Pinopsida > Pinales > Pinaceae > Pseudotsuga > Pseudotsuga menziesii. Next base: position 159,220 of record LPNX010404302.1, read on the forward strand.
ATCATCCAATCTAGGCAGATCTAAGTCGACACCTACAAGTTTCAGTCAAGGTATATTGCCCAGCCAAGAAGGTAAGTCATCGAGAAAGGACATTTCTCAAAGATCACAAGTGCCGAAGCTCCATGATGCTATGGATGGGCTCATAGAGATCCATGAGCTGACAAAGTCATTTAAGACTCAATCATTAGCTCTTGCCAAAAATGGTGTTGACTACTTCCAACACTTCTAGTTCCTATCGTTGTGCAATAATTATAAGAAATATGATACCTTCTGTGTATGAAGACATAATAAACAAAAAGCTCTTTTTTTTTGTTTAGATCAAAATTTTAATTTCAAGAATAAAATTTTCGGTGTAAACCTGACGGCATAAATATTTAATAAACCAATTCCAAAGCTATTGCTGCACACCTTGAGAGGTTGAGAGGTTTTTGCTAACATGACTAGTTAGTTGTAAACCTGACAGCAAGAATATTTTATAAAACCAATTCCAAGATTATTGTTTCACAGGCCTTGAGAGGTTTTGCTAACATGACTAATTAGCATGCCTAGCATGTAATTTAGATCTGACAATTTTTGCAAATGCTGTGTATGATAGAGGGTATAAAAGTAATTAAAGTGAAGGAATTAATTGAAGCTCTAGATAAATTTTGTAGCAAACAAGCCTCTCAGTTGATTGTCACTAAGTGGCTAAATTGTTGTAAAGAAATTAGTTGTCTAGAACGCTTTTCCCTTTTAACATTTTCTTAAAAGTGGAATCCAAACATTGGAATAGACGTGTCCTCGCTGAAAGTCAATCCCCGTAAATGAAAAAAAATAAAAGGATGAAGCCCAAAAGAAAATCAAATGAATTATATGGCTTTTAAAAAAATATGAATATATATCATATTAACAGTTACATAAATAAAACAATATTGTTAGTCAAACGAGAAAATAAATCCTACACTTATCAAGCCTTGCTTAAACTTGCAATATACATCATAGACATCAGGCTAAGGCATGTCAAAAACACCAACCATAACATGCCAGAAACAATATTATTCATCGAATACTTAAATTACAGTTACCTCCAGATCGATAATCCCACAAGTACTGATTTAAGCTTCACATTCATGCACAATATCTGTGGGTTATTAAGACCATCAACACCCCTGGATACACAACCTTTAATTTAAACTGAATAAAAGGATGTCATATATTACCATAATGCGCTCATTGATTTAATCACTATTTAATTCCAATTCCAACCCAGAAGCTTAGATGATGATCAAGATGTAGACAATTTACAACAGAACCACTATTGAAGGCATGGGCCTTTGCAACCTTTATATAACAACCACTTCATTTTTTAGCAAAGCCGCTATATAGTGAGATGCCTGACCAACAGCAGGAGCATTCCTATTTAGCTCCCACAAGCAAGACATGCATCCTTATTCTCCAATGAGCACACCATCTGTGCCATTTTTGTATCCTCGTCCTCAGCTTCTAACTTGGGCTTGTCCTGCACAGCAGTACAAGAATATTAGAACTGCAGATTTTGGTACTGAATAAAAGCACCCAATACCTGCAATACCCAGTGGGCATTTGAATTCTTATATTAAAGCACCTTTATACTTGTAGTATCCACTGTAAACTTGATTGCATCTGCTGCAGCCCGAGACCTTAAATAGTACATTCCAGTTTTCAATCCCTAATGAAAAGACATCCAGCAAGTCAATTGAATATCAATTACATTTGCAAGCAATACAGTTACCAAGTGCAAGTCCTAGACAGCTATAGTAGCACTCTTTCCCTTGAATCTTAGCATCTTAGTCAAAAGCAAGTTTGATCCTTTCCAAACAGTTAACCTGTCATGGATGGCTAAATCCATGAAGGCAGAACAACAAGATTATAGATCGATTTATTTAGCATCATAGCTAGAAATAGGCACCTCGAAATCTGATCTTAAACTTTAGGCAAATTGTTCATTGTTGAAACACAAATTAAAGGCATTTTACCTTTGACCAAGTGTAAAAATGAAGGGAAGTTAGCTTCCCAAAATTAGGTTGATCCATGTGAATGTTAAGGCTTTGGCTCTGATCTATATAGCAACCACGATCAGCAGCCATATCCACAATTGTACGTTGCTTGATCTCCCATACTGTCCTGTTTGTATACAAACACACCCAGTGCGCTTCAGAAATAGTCAAAAAGCCTAACACAAATCAAAATTTATTAGGATATTGGTTCGGTGCTCAACTTGTATATAGCCTTCAATTCATCAGAAACCTCACTGATGTTTTGAACTGAGCCATTGTGGTAAATGATCTTATTCTTCAGATCAGGATTCCAGAGCCCAGTATCAGTTAAATCATGAAGAAGATGCTTGTTCACCACCACAAATTCACCACTGCAAATTAAACAGAGATTACATTATAATCACTTAAATAAGTGCAATATTTTAGAAAAATGTCTGATAATGAAAATATTTACCTTAACACTCTCCTGCTATAAATATTTGATGTGTTCGGCTCAAAACACTAAACAGAGATTACATTATAATCACTTAAATAAGTGCAATATTTTAGAAAAATGTCTATGATAATGAAAATGTTTACCTTAACACTCTCCTGCTATAAATATTTGATGTGTACGGCTCAAAACACTCATTGTTCCCAAGAATTTGACTAGTTGATGCTGTTGGCATAGGAGCAACAAGGAGAGAGTTTCTCACACCATTTTTTGCAACCTTTTGCCTCAAGGCAGCCCAATCCCAACGATTTGAAGGTGTAACTCCCCACATGTCTGGCTGAAGTATTCCCTGCACACCAATTTAAAGAGCAATTGAAACTTAAAGCAATCACCCATTATAACGCATCTTACTACAGCCTTTATCATATGATATTTGCCACTATCTAAACTACATAATACACCTCCAAAGATAACTTCCACCTCAAAGAATACCAAAGCAGTGCAAACCAAGATCATTAAATCCAAAGTTCATTGTACCTACCTTGCTTACAGGACTCCCAGCATAGGTTTCATAGGGACCCTCCTTGACAGAAAGTTCAGAGGATGACTTAAGGGCATGATAATATATTGTCTCAAAAATCTCAGAGTTCAACTTCTGAGCCTGCAGTGCAGCTTTCAAAGAGTAAATAATCACATGGCATATACATTAGAAAAAGCAATCACTTAAATATTAATGTGAAGCTCACCTCTTGTGAGTCAAATGGCATACCAAGCAAGATAAATGTATCAGCAAGGCCCTGAACACCAATGCCAATAGGTCTATGACGCATATTTGACCGCTTTGCAGTTTGCACAGGATAGTAGTTCACATCAATGATTTTGTTCAAGTTTTCAGTAACTATCGATGTGACCTGTTACAAAAGCAATGTTGCAAATGCATCAATCAAAGCTGCAGCGACAAACAACCAGCACTGCTCTAGCCCAATATTTCAAATAGTGGAAGCTAAAAACCAACCTCTCCTAGCTTATCAAAATCAAAGTAGCGGTTCTTAGAACCCATGCTACCAACAAGCTTAGAAGGATGAGACTCAATAGGAACACCCTGCAAAATATAGATATAATCATTTCCAAGTCTTAACCTTGAGCTTAAAATAGCAGCAAGAATAACTTTCAACAAACATACCTTTTCTCTTACAAATCTTGGCAGAGCAAGCGATGCCAAATTACAAACTGCACTTTCTGTTGGGCTAGTGTACTCAATAATTTCCGTACAAAGATTTGAAGATTTTATTGTTCCCAAATTCTGCTGATTGCTCTTCCTGTTGCATGAGTCCTGAAGTCCAAAACACATTCAAAGAATGTTGCAACAAATAACAAACTCAAAATATGTAAAATATGAAAGAATGGAATTACCTTGTACAACATATAAGGATTGCCGGTTTCTATCTGAGATTCCAAAATTGCAAACCAAAGCTTCTGAGCTTGCACAACCTTCTTTGCCTTACCCTGATTGGACGCACATGATTTCAACCAAAATTGAATACAGCAAATTTATAAATAAAAAAAGCAAGAGATGTTTGTAAGTTTGCCAAAATACCTGCTGTTCATATTTAAGGTACAGTTTATCAAACTCTTCACCCCAACAGTCTGCTAAACCAGGAGACTCATTAGGACAGAACAATGACCAAGTAGCATTGTCCTGGACTCTCTGCATAAAGAGATCTGGAATCCATAGACCATAGAACAAATCCCTTGCCCTGTTTTCTTCCTGTTCACAATCCAAAAGATTCCCAGTACCCATTAATTTTATCCCCCTCACCACAGCTACAACAAGAATCCTTGTCAAAGTGCACAACTATTTACCTTCCCATGATTCTTTCTCAAATCCAAGAAGTCAAAAATATCAGCATGCCATGGCTCCAAATACACAGCAAAAGCACCTGTGGAGAATGGTCATCAAATTGAATATATTGCTTGTGACAATAACCTCATCTAAGCCCTGCATGATGCATCTCGAAATTGTTCCTTTATTTCATTCCTTTAAATGTCAAACAATTACAAGCCAATAAGCATCAACAAAAAAAATTATGCATGTCAGAAAATAGCACCATTCCTAATTACCCTTTCTCTTGCCTCCTCCTTGATCTACATAGCGAGCAGTATCATTATACACACGCAACATTGGCACAATACCATTTGATGTGCCATTTGTTCCACGTATGTAACTATTTGTTGAACGAATATTATGGATTGAAACTCCAATACCTCCTGCTGATTTGCTAATCACAGCACATTCTTTGAGGGTATCATAAATACCTTCTATACTATCATCCTTCATACAGATAAGGAAGCAGCTACTTAACTGCACCAAATTCAAAACATGACAGGATATCAGAACAAACCCAAAAAGATTTTCATGACGAGGATTCAGTCCCTAATAATTGTCAATCAAAATGCATCATTTTCAATCAATAGATTGTAATGCCTCCAAAATTATTGTTTTACTTCAATGCCAATCTAAAAGTTAAATTTCCTTTGCTAAAATCTCGAAAGCAATTCATAGTGTCTGATCTTGCTTAAACTCAAATGGCAACATGATAAACATTTTAATAAATTCCATGAGATAATACACTACTAAGAGCACTTAAAAGGATCAATCCATGAAAGGTCATGAACCATAACTTACCAGATGAAGCCCCTAACTTAAGAAGCATCACTCATCATCATATCCACATGCAACCTAAGTCATCCTACAAGTTCTATAACATTGGAAGGAACATACCTGGGGCCTTGGAGTTCCACCATTAAATAGAGTTGGAGAAGCATGGGTACACCAACGCTGTGACATCAAATGATAAGTCCTGATAGCAGATTCAATGTCATCCTTATGAATTCCCACTGAAACCCTCATCAACATATGTTGAGGCCTCTCCACAACAACCCCATTCAATTTTAACAAGTAGGACCTCTCTAATGTCTTGAAGCCAAAGTAGTCATAGTCAAAATCCCTATCATAGATTATTTCACTGTCCAACTGAGCAGCATTCTGAACCCACAGAAAGGCACAAACAAGCACAATCATTAAAACGTCATGATTATGAAAATTGCTATAATTAGCTATGGCGATGATGATCTTTATTATTAAACATCCTCAGACCAAAAGGTCTATCAAACAAATAAATAGAATCAAACTAAACATTTTTCAAACTGTTGTTACTCTAATTGAACATGGTGGAAACACAAATGCCAAAGATCATGTGATATCAATAGATAATAAAAACTGATATGATCTTCATTAAAATCATGATATAAATAATAGTACTGAACTCTCTGCAAATTTGCAACTAGAAGCACAGTGAAGAGTACTGAAAACTCTTTTCAAGTTTGCAAAGGCGATCACAGCAAATTAACAAGATAAAAAATATTTCATTTTTATCAAATATTACTAAAATGATCTAGTTAAACCAAAACACACAAAAATGCTAACTTCTTCCGAAAAAAAAGGCTCCAACAAATATCCCAAACTAAAATTCCACAGTTTTGAATCATTAAGAAAATACCACATCAGTCAGGCAAGCCAAACATGCAAATACAAAAGACGGAGTCAGCCACATGACAGCTGTGAAAAATCCCAACACCCTCCCAACAATGATAAGTTCATGCATATTCCACTTACCTTTTTACCTGCTCAAAAGGAAAACAGGTGAAATGATATGCAGAAATAATTTTGAACTCCTAACTTCCAATCAAGTCTATTGAAGATATTAGGTGACAGAAAAAAAATCGATAAGCATTCAACGATGGTAGCTTTCAAACTGACTGTATTTATTCTACTGATCACCGCATGCTGGTGGGCATTTACTTTCTTGTTCACCGTTGAGGATCTTAAATTTCAGACATGAATATGATTTGTCATGGTCTTGGGAATTTCGTTTGATCTGAATAGTAATTGATTACCTGGGAGAAAGGGAATTTATTTAATTACTCCAAATCTTGCCTTCTAAATGGTTGCATATTTATAGCCCTTTCTTTTGTAATATACAAAATGAAAGCATGATTCAATAAATAAGTAACAATGTCAATTGGCTCTAACCAGAGTGGTTACGAGTATTATACTTCTACACAGGTTCAAATCTGCAATGAGAAATGTGAATTATTGTGTGGACTCTTCATCATCTAATTGTGGGTTAACCAAATGTTAGGGTTTTTCAAAAGAACATACAAATTCAAAAATTAATGACAAAAAAAGCCATAAAAAATTAACAGCACTTCGATAATCCCACAAAATTCACCAATACACATAAAATCGTAACTTTTGCACATACACATAATCCGACATGGATAATAGTATTTGTGGATATCACTTTAGACCATGTTTCAATGCTTCAACAGACAGGCTGACCATTTATCAAAAAAATACAGAGCGCCAAGAAGGCATTTTTTTTAGATTTTTCATCAAAGTGTTCTGATACACAGAAACATTATGATTCTATATTAGACAGTAATTTATAAATCTGATATAAAAGATAAAATAGACTCATTATGTTGTTTATGTAAATATGTAACAGCTCTTGATAGACTGCTAGTCTATATATATTAGTTTGGAATCATTATAGTCGTATTATAGTATCATTTTCAGAGGTATACATGTTAGAAAAACAGCACAGGAAAGACATATTTTCTTTACAGTGTAACTACGTTAGATTTGTGTACTTTGATTCCTATGAATACCAAGTAAAGTATTTCCATCTGTACAAATAAGAAGCACCTTAACTTCCTGAAAAATAATGGTAAAAATCAAAGAACTTAAAAGCATGACCCATAACACAAATGTGAAATAAAAAATTAAAAGTACCTTCAAGATGATATCATAAACATCATCTGCTATCAGAGGGGAGGCCTGACCAGATCTTACGTTCACATGAGCATACATGTCCTTGATTCTGTAACATCAACAAACCCAAATACACAATTATATCCTTTACAGAAAGCAAACCATAAAAAATGGGCACATAAACACACCAAACGTGTGTCCAAATGAGCATACAAAACACTGAATCACCAACACAGCCAGATCTGTAACTAGATTGAAATTTCAAAGAGGAAAAGTTGCATACACACGGTGGATCCCATGGGACATTAAAAGAAAAGATAACTGATTCTCTATTTGACTACAGATCAAGATGAAAAAGCCTAAAGGCCAAGCACATTACAACAAACAATTTACACTAGGTCAAGAGTTACAAATGCACATGTATATAAGACAACTCACGTTTCAGAAAATGATTTCTTGGTGTTTTTATGGAGGTTTGAGACAGCGATCCTTGCAGCCAACTGCAACCCACATCCAGAAAACAACAAAATACGTCAAACAAATAAATCTTGAGGGCAATCGCGATTCCAATGTATGTGCAAAATATTCAAATCAAAAGGGATATATAGACATGAATTCTTTGACTTACCAGAGCATAGTCCGGATGATTTGCAGTCATGGCAGCCGCAGTCTCAGCTGCCAACTCATCGAGCTGACTCGTAGTAACCCCCTTGTAAACCCCTGTGCAAACCTTTTGTGCAACAAGCACAGGATCACAGTGATCAGCGTTGAGTCCATAACTGAGTTTCTTCAACCTGGCTGTGATCTTATCAAAATGTACAGGCTCAGGTCTGCCATCGCGCTTGATAACATACATTTTGCAGGGCTGAAACCAATCAGAAACTGCAAAAACTGCAGATGGGTATTCAAGATTTGACCACAAAAACCTCAGAGGAATTGGATTCTAAAAAAAATTTCAATGCAAAATAATCAAGGATTTGTATGCCATGAATCCTTTGTTCAGATAGGAATTCAGATCTGTCTCTCGCATGGATATTTGGGTTGGGTGGGAACCTTAAATAATATTGAAGACTCTAATGTCCCGCCTATGCCTGGCTTCAAAATTCCCGCTAACAATGTTATTCAAATATAAAGATGTGGGGGTGATGTTAACGTACGAGGGAAGGTGGGATGTGTGTGATTCAAGCCATCTTTCCCGCTATTTTGCTTACTTTATTGAGTTGGCGCCCATTATGGATTGCTCCCCACTTTTAAGTCAACACTCATTTTCTGCATTAATTTGGTTTTTCAAATTTTCTTGCTGGCCCTTACTTACTAAGTCACTACAATGTTGTTGGGTTTAATTTTATTTATTTATTACTGTTTGAGTTTGCTTAATTTTATTATTATAGAGTATTATAATCATTATCATTTAAGAAATAAAAAGATTAATTAATTAACACAATGTTTAAAGCCGTGAACTAAATAAAACTTTTACTATCTTATGCATTTTAATGAAAAATAATTTATATTTGTTATAATCATTATCATTTAAGAAATAAAAAGATTAATTAATTAACACAATGTTTAAAGACGTGAACTAAATAAAACTTTTACTATCTTATGCATTTTAATGAAAAATAATTTATATTTGTTATTTGACAGTTAAAAAAATTAACTTGTAGTCTCGAATTGAGCTTCTATCTTCCCAATAGTAGGCAATTTTATTGACTGTGTTAATACATTTTATGTTTATACTCATCAATTAATATTTATTCATTATTAAACTTGCGAAAAATAAATTGCCTGTAAATTAAGTTTCTATCTCTGGATGATAAGCACTTATATCGAATAGGTTTACACATTTGTAATTTACTTTCATGTTTTAATCAAGGACTTGTTATAGAAGTTTATTAGTTAATGGGAAGCGGATACAATGGATAAAGGACGTTTGGTTTAGCCCCAAGGGTTAGCTCAATTGGTAAGACGTGCACACACTCTCTCGGTTTGGGGGGAGGTCACGGGTTCGAGCCTTGAGTTCTTTGGGGTTAGGCCTTCTGCTAGGATGGCCGGCGGTTTACCACCTCTACCATCCACGAATGTGGGGAAGTATTGTTGGGTTTCCCGGGGATCTTTCCATCTGAAAAAAAAAAAAAAAAAAAAAAAGGACGTTTGGTTTGGAACCCAAAAGTGGACAAGGGCAGCTATAGGGTGAAGAGGGGTCAATAGTTTTGGCATGTTTATTGTGAAGTATATTCTTTTAATGTTGATTTTGTGAAGTATATTTTTTTAATGTTGATTTTGGTGATAGAAGTAGGTAAGATTATGTGTATCTAAGTAAAGTAAGTGAACATTATGAATTTAGGTGTATGACAAATTTTAGGGGCGAAATTTAGTTCATCCACTAATTTTTCCAAAAAATATTCACCAAATTCTATTTTTTTTAAATTGATTTTGCCTAAATTTGATGGGATAAAAACCCTTATAAATTTTGAATCTTTTAGAAAAATATCGTTCATCATTTTATGGTTGGAAATTTAAGAATTAGTAAGATTTGTCAAGGTTTCTACGCTTTAAGAAAATTATAAATCCTTAAAAAATTTCATGGCTAGGTGGTCTAACAACTCTGATGAGAAAGATAAAAGAGGTAATGTTTTTGTCTTCCACCCCTCTTTGTAACTAGAGCCTTCATCGTCTACCCTTTTGTGTTACCCTTCTTCTTGGTTGTAGAATTCCCTCGAATCAATGAATGGTTGAGAATTGGGCTTAGTCTTATTGGAAGAGCTTTGGATCTAGAAGAGTTAAGTGGTTGAAGCGTGGGTGTTACTTATGTTCATTCTTGGGTGGAGAATCTAAGCAAGGGGAAGACACCCCTAGATGTAGGTGTCTTTGGGTTTGCAATAGGGAGAAGGAAAAACGAAGAAGAAAAAAGAGTTGAAAGAGGTGTTTCAAGGATCAAAGCTCTCTTGTAAATCTAACTCTAGATGAAGAGGTTAAGATGAATGAGGTGGTATCTATGTTTAAGCAGGCCATTTCCATGGTCACAAAATAGGGGATAAGTCTTTGACGAAGTGGTTAGAGTCTAGTTGGGTGTTAATATTAGGCGGTATGTCATTTTTCCACCTTCTTTCCAGAGGATGGCCTTTTATTCTGCATTCAACTTAAGATGCGATGAAGATATTAGGCAGTCATTATGAGTGGGATTTTATGCCATTGCCCCTAAAGATGTTGGACCTCTTTCTTTGATGTTAGGCATGAGAAGGACGAGAAGATCCCAATCTAGGTCAAATTGCCTAACTTTGTTATTGGTGTTTAGTTATTTGATGTTTTCAAGCAAATGATTAAGAAAGTTTTAGGTCAAATCATTAATGTATATATGTCCTTTATTAAGTTGAGTCAGGTGTATATTGCTCATATTTTGGCATGCGTGGATATGAAGGAAGATCTTGTTGGGTTTTTGTTGTTAAGGAAGGGTAATAAGGTTCTTGAGCAAATTCTAGTCAATCCAAGAATCTCCTTTAGATGTTTTAGATGTCAATGGTATGGCCATTTGGTTAGTTTTTCTTTCAAAAGGAGTATTTGGGTTGATAAGGCATTGGAGAGGGATGAAGTGGTGGAAAGGGATCTTATGGGTTTAAGAGGTAACCATGATATGATCAAAAGCTGTAATGATGATTCTCCCATTGTCAAGGGTGATTGGGGAGTTTGTAATCCAGAGAGGTTATAGGGGGATGTTGGAATTATTATAATTTTGTTCCTTTAGGGGTTTCTCGTCCATCTCCAATTCATGAAGCTCAGACCAACTATGTTGCAAAGATTGGCTTGCCATCCCATTTCTCTTCTATGGGCAATAAAGGTATGGCACTTGAAAATGTGGTCCCTTTAAATGTTTGTCACTCTTAATAAAACGTTGTGATATTCATCGTCCATTCATAGAAGGGGTGGATTTATGAGACAGTTATTTTATGTTGACACTATTGATGTACTTTTCCACTCAGATGGTCAGAGGTTATTTGGACCCTTATATGTCTATTGACTGTTATGCCTGGTATCATTTTTTATTTATATGGGTTTTATTTTGCACTGTGTTCTTTGAACATCTATGGCTCCAGTACTATTTATGTCATTGGACAGTGTTCTGGTGGGCTGAACTTTTTTATGGGATGGGGTATGATTGTCAACCTTATAGCCGCGTGCTGAACTATGTTTATAAATATGTTATGCATATCTACAAAATGTAATTTTGTCTCTCTACGAATGAAATAAAATTATGCTTTTTTTCCTTGGAAAAAAAACGTTGTGATATTCTGTCATGGGGAATGTATGATGGAGATTTTCCTCGTGATTGAGTCAGTAATCCTTATGTTGAAGGTTTCTTGGGGATGGGGGATTTGTTCAAGGCTCTTGATGGAAGTATATCTATGTTGAGAGGAAAGAACAATGAGGGGAAATCTTGCAAGTGTTATATTATTAGTGTTAACTTTGGAAAATAGGTTTATTGGTTCTTTAACAATGGGTTGAGGGTTTCCTATTCTTATAATTTGAGATTAAGGAGGGAGGTTACTATTGTAATTGCTAGAGAGATTGTAGGTGATTTGGGTTTTTACGAAGGGAAAGTTTGTAAGGGTCAGGGGGTAGAAAATACTTTATCTCCTTGGCACAATAAAAGGTTTTTTTGGCCGATGGAAGAGAAACACATATCTATCAATGGGTTTCTTAGAGCTTTGAACACCCCTTCGAGAGGTGATTCATGGTAATTTTATCTTTTAACTATAGAGGGTTTTGCTAGTCCCTCCAAAAAAGTAGTTTTTGAAGAGGATTATATAAGTTAATAAACTTGAGGTGATTCTATTACAAGATGTTGGAGCAAAATCCCGCAGCTACAGAAGAAGCTGCTAGTTTAGAGGAAAGACAGTTTTGGCGGAAAGAAGAGAAGGCAGAGCTACGACGCCATAGCGCGTTCCCAGCTACAGGACAGAGCCGGAAACCATGACTTTTGAGGTAGAAAAGTCAAGAAGACAACGGTACCCGAGCGGCTGAGAGAGGAAAGCTCAGCTACCGCATTGAAGACAGCGGCGGAAGACAGGAGGGCTTAGCGACCCTCATAAATGAGAAGGAGCAACGAGGCTCAAGCATTGAAGGCGAAGGACAGAGACGGGAAGCGGTGCATAGTACCCATGGTCAGTGCCGGGAAGCATGGAAGACTGCAGGAAGCTGTGGTGTGACAGGAAGCGGCTACCTCAANATAAAGGAGAAGGAGCAACGAGGCTCAAGCATTGAAGGCGAAGGACAGAGATGGGAAGCGGTGCATAGTACCCATGGTCAGTGCCGGGAAGCATGGAAGACTGCAGGAAGCTGTGGTGTGACAGGAAGCGGCTACCTCAAGGACAGAGAGGACCGACTATCACTAATTAGGGTATGGGTTTACTGTTGGGACAGGCCCACAGTGTTGCAATGGCGAGACCTTCGGGCCGCCTATATAAAGATGTAATTTTGCATTGTAAAAGGTTAGCTAGTTAGACAATTAGACAGTGAGTAAGATTGTCAAGTTCTTGTGGTAGATCCAGAAATCAGTCAGACAGACTGTGCTGTAACGATCCAGGCACTTAGCTTGTCTGTGAGTCATTTAAGTCTGTATGTAACCAGTTACAGAGATAGACAGAGAGGGAAGGATATATATATATATGTATTGTAAGAGAGCTTATAGAGATAGAGAAAGAGAGCTCGCGCTGTATTTGCAGTGCAACAGACTGTGCTAACTTCCCTCAGGATTCATAATAGAAGCACAGTTTGGTGGACGTAACTCCCATCCTGGGAGTGAACCACGTTAAATCTGCGTGTTATGTGTTGTATGGATGTATTTGTTTTTGGTTATTGTTACTGTTATTATGTGTATGATGATTAGTTGCAGTATAGGAATGAATGTAATACTCAGCCTAAGATATCGCAGGAAGGTAGAGATGAGTTGAAGTGTTCTAGTAAGCTGTGTAAGACCCCTGGATAGTTGTTGTTGTTAACCAGTTACTCGCAGTGTAATCTTGAGGAAGTTGCGCTGCGCACATCGACACAGTCAATACTAAGGGTGCTGAGTCGCAGAGGTAAGATATCGCAGAGAGGCGATATCGCACCGGCAGAGGAGTTGTGGTGCGCGAGACTGCGAGCTGAGGACTTGGTATTGACAGGAGATTGGGAGTGTGTGTATTGCGCGGAACGGCGACGAGGCGGGTGATATCGCGAGTAAGTGGGAGTTGTGCGATAAGGGAATTACGGTGCGACGTACACAAGAGTAGAGACTCTACGGCTAGAGGAGTTGCGCAACGGAGAGATTGCGCACCGCTCCCGTACACAGGGAGGTTTTGCGGATAGTGAAGGTTGTGCGATATCAGTAGGACTGCCACAGAACCTGGTCCAAGACACCTGAGTCTTGGCCAACCCATTAGGTTCACTTCGGGTGAGACTACAGACCGCCTCGCGGTCTATTGCCGAAAGGGCCAGTGAGCTGGGGTGTTTGTTGGTTGATTATAGTAAACCCGGGTCTGCCCATGCAATCAACAAATGGTTCCGTTGCCGGTTTAAACGACTGGGAGTCTATGTTCTATTGGCACCCTACCAGAGAAGAGTTTCACCAGTGGCTAGATTCAGATTTGACAGAGTTTGCCAAGAAAGAGAATCGGAGTCCTAAACTGAACACAGAGGCCTGGTTAGAAAAGCATATTGCTTCAGACATACACGCTATATTTTTTGCAACCTACGGAAACGAGCTTTTTGACTGGTTATCCAAGTTGACAGACGAGAATACATTCAAGAAGAAAAGAAACATTGTCTGGACACCGGAGCTGACTCAGACTGTGCAGAACCTCGACAATCCGATTACGAGAGCAGTGGACTTCTGGCTTGCAAGTGTGCTACAAGGCTTTGTTACGGAATTTGCAATTGATCAGAGAAAGAGCTTCAGTGAAGCTGAACGTTACTTCTTCAGAGGATATCGTGGTAAGTACCTAAAATCTCTAAACTTGTCCCTTAAGAAGCTGCTATATGAAAAAGGAACAATGGATTTAGTCTCAGAATGAAGAAGTAAAGCTAGTAATGTCACAAGAGTTTGAAAGTGATCTTGATGACATTGGACGAACACGTAGTGGAAAGAAGTATAAAGTAGATTTCAGTTTTCCTGTATTTGAAGACAGTTCAGACAGTAATAGACAACAGAGTCCTAGCACTACAGAAGAACCAGAGGGGGGTATTCCTTACCACCCCTATACTCCACAGAAACAGACAGGGACTCAGCATAACCCTGTAGGTACTCCATCTAGTAGTTCACAGACAATACCTACTCCTGCTACATCACCTTCACCTACACCATTGAGTAGTAGTAACCCAACCAGTCAGAACCCACCACAGAGGAATAGAATGGGAGACGACATGAAGCTACCTATTTTTAAAGGTACGAGAGCAGAAGACCCAGAACAGCATTGGTTCCTATGTGAAGCCATGTGGACCATTAAAACAATCAACGACGACAACCTTAAACTTGTACAGTTGGTCACTACACTTAGAGACAGAGCCTTGACATGGTACATAAAGTATACTACATTACCCAAGACACCTGCCCAGGTTAAGAATGCCATGATCAAAGAGTTTAAGAAACCTAAGTCTGAATCTCAGTGTATAACAGAGCTTAAGGATATTAAGCAGTTACCATCAGAATCAGTATGGGACTTTGACCAGAAATTCAAAGCCCTGATAGACCAAGTAAGTTTTGATTTTGCACCAGAGCAGCATAAGGAATGGTTTATTGCAGCACTGCTCCCTCATATCAGAATGCCACTGATGCAGCAGAAACTTACTACTCAAGATGAAGCGCTGGAGATGGCAATGAAACTGGAGGCCTCACCTCTAGCAGAAACTACCACAGGCATGACAACCCTACAGAACCAGTTGGCCAACCTCACCTTACAGATACATGAACTTAAGAAAGGGAAAGAGGCTATGCAAGACATATGGTGCATCAAGTGCAGGGCACATGGCCATAGTAAAGACAATTGTCCAGTCTTCACATAATATTTAGCATCAGGGGCTCCCAGCCCCTTACCAAGAACACAAGGACCATGGTGTGAAATATGTAAAACACAAGGACATCCACCTCAACAATGCCCTTTACTTCAGAAGTATGTGCAGACACCTAAGAACCTATACTGTATCTTTTGTAAATCCGTCGGGCACAATCAACAGGACTGCCGAGCTTATGACCTCATGTTAGAGAGACAACATGATGTGTACAGAGTCCAAGCAGACACACAGGGCCCAGTAGCAGGACCACCGCCGGATCAGACTTATGGAGGCCGTGGAGGAGGATTCAGAGGACAAGGCTGTGGTGGAGGCTTCGCACATGGAGAAGGCTTTGGCCGAGGAGGAGGTTTTGGCCAAGGTCGTGGACCAGTCACTTGTTACAATTGTGGAGTTGTAGGACACTATGCTAGGGACTGTCAGAACCCCACTACTACTTGTAATTACTGCAAATCTTATGACCATACCATAGAAGAGTGCCCTATTCTAATAGCTAAGATCAAATACGTTAAGCCAGTGGTACATTAGAACATCCAACTTATTGCTGCTGAGCCTAAGGAACCAGAACCAACAGTTAATATTTTGACTCGAAGCGGTGCTTCCACCAGTGGAACAACGCAGGGGGCCGAAAAGAACACAAGTCAGCCGTGGGTACGCAAAGCCCCTGGTAAAGCAACAACACTCGACCTACAGAAGACCAAAGAGACATTTCATGAAGCTAGGGCTTCCTTCGATGAACCTACCCCATCAGGACCTCAGGTACCGCCGTCTAAGGGCGTACCGCAGCAAGCATCTCGTGGCGATAGCACAGAACAGACACCACAAGCTACCACATTAGGTACATGCGACGAGGATGAATCCACAGAAAGTATACAATCCTTCTTGCACAGTTGTTTGAAGCTCTTGAGAAATGAAAAAGCCATTGGAGAACTACAGCGCCTCATAGATCAGTGTCAGCAACCTTCGCTATCGAACAGTGCACATCGTGCTGTTCATAGTATTACAGGACATACAAGGACAGGAAGGGAGATGAAATTCACGGCACAAATTGGAGAGTTCGAAATGGATGAAGTCGTCTTAGATCTGGGATCAGAAGTAAATGTCCTAACTAAGCAAACATGGGAGCAGATGGGTAGCCCTCAGTTAACCATGTCTCCTATCCACCTGAGATTAGCTAATCAGCAACGAGTATCACCATTGGGTCGACTACCGCAGGTAGCAGTTGATATTGACGGAGTTCGTACTTCTTTGGACTTCGAGGTTATAGAAATCATTGGTGACAATCGACCATACCCAGCACTATTAAGCATTGATTGGGCAATTGGTAGCAACGCTGTTATTGACCTAAAGAGAAGACAGATGACCTTTGAGGATGCCTAGATCCGGGTCATCGCACCGCTGGACCCTTACCAAGGCCCTCGGTATATTGAACCTTTAAGAGCAGAGGAGGAAGCACATAACATGGATAGCCTCTACCAGCTGACTGCGAACCAGAATGACTACATCAATCCAACCGCAGAAGGGAACATTAGTTGGCGATGCGACAGCTCATGTGCATCGGATTTGGATGTTGGCCTAGAAAACTGGCAGAACCGACTTTACGAAGTCTCAGCGCGCAGATGTGCGTATATGACTAAGTCACTACGATGGATTGGTGCAGAAGTCAATGAGATTCCATCCTACCATGGACTGACAGATATACAGGACTTCCTTGAGCAGTTTGAGCAACACATTTCTTCTGAATAGAGGATCTCAGCTATGGACCTTGCAGTACGTGCCACACCTGCAAGATGGTGGTATGCACATAAGGAGAATATTGTATCATGGGAGAATGTCAAAAGACTGATGGCAATCAGATTTTCCGACGATAGAGAGTACGTGCCACACAAATACACAGGAGAAACTGACCCCAGCATACACATTCGAGCATGTGAGCAGAGCTGGTCAGACGTTCCACAGGATGAATGGGTACACAGATTCGTTCACACATTGGATACAGTTCCAAGGAATTGGTACACAGAAACTGAACTACGCAAAGGAACGACTACATGGTCACTTATGACAGACAGTTTTATGCTCACCTTCGCGTTTGACTCAGAACATCCAAGTGTTGCTCAGGCCTTAGACATAATCAAGACAAAGATCTTCGAGGATCATACTATCTCAGTACCAGTCCAACCTGAATGGACTGCCCAGCTTCAAGAGGCATTGGAATGCTATAACTTTGCATCAGAACCAGAAGAGCCGGAGGAGGACCCCCGTAACACCAACATTCTGGAGTCAGAAGGGACTCGTGATGTCGAAGGACCACAGCTAGAGATGCCAGCAATCACGGAGCCCATCAAGATTAGAAAGGTCAATATTGGCAATGACGAACAACCTAAGTTTGCATCTATTGGAGACTACTGGAACGATGAAACAGTTGGACGGATTGCAGATTTGTTACACGACTATCAGGACTTGTTTCCTACCAAGTTCACGGAGATGAAGGGAATAGTTGGAGACCTAGGAGTTATGAGGATACCATTAAAAGAGGATGCCAGACCAGTTAAGCAGCGCCCATATCGATTGAACCCACGTTACAAAGAAAAAGTAAAGGACGAAATTGATAAGATGCTAGCAGCAGGCATCATTGAACTTGTGGAGGAAAGCGAATGGGTTAGCCCCATGGTAGTCCAAGAGAAGAAAACAAAAGGGGACATCAGAATCTGTGTTGATCTACGTAAGCTCAACGATGCATCACTTCATGATCCATTTCCAACACCATTCACTGATGAAGTATTAGACAACGTGGGAGGACAGGAGGTCTACTCCTTCACTGATGGCTTTTCAGGCTACCATCAGATCAGAATACACCCAGAGGATCGATCTAAGACCACCTTTGCAACAGAATGGGGCTCGTTCCAGTATACGGTAATGCCCTTTGGTCTTAAGAATGCACCGGCTATATTTTCTAGAGTCGTAGTTGCTGTCTTTAAAGAATACATTCATAAATTCTTAGAAGTATATTTTGATGACTGGACTGTATTTGGGCTAATCGATAAGCATATAGGAGATCTCAGACTGATGTTAGAAAAATGTAGACAGTACCAGATTTCTCTAAACTTAAAAAAATCTATATTCTGTGCACCATTTGGTATTTTGTTGGGTCACATTGTTTGCAGACAAGGTTTGATGGTAGATCCAGCAAAGATCGCCATCATTGTAAATCTCCCAGCACCCAACTCAGTCAAGCAACTCAGAACAGTACTTGGTCATACTGGGTACTACAGAAAGTTCATCAAGGGCTACGCAAAGATTACAGCACCAATGGAGAAATTGCTGAAGAAAGATGTCAAATTCCTATGGAATGAGGAATGTCAGCAGAGCTTAGATGTACTCAAAGAAAAAATGGTTACAGCACCCATCATAGTGTTTCCAGACTGGACTAAGCCATTTCATGTACACGTGGATGCATCAGGCATTGCACTAGGAGTTGTCTTGACACAGCCAGGAGAAGGGGATCTTGACCACCCCATAGCATATTCCAGCAGAAAGCTCTCGACAGCAGAAAAGAACTACACTACGATAGAAAGAGAAGGCCTAGCTATGGTGTATGCATTGCAGAAGTTCAGGCACTACCTACTGGGGGCCTCGTTTAAAATGTTTACTGACCATTCCGCACTGAAATACCTAGTTAACAAGCCAGTGTTAGGGGGGAGAATCTGCCGATGGTTACTCCTCTTCCAGGAGTATGATTTTGAAATCATCGTGAAACCAGGAAGACTGAATGCTGGACCAGATCATCTTTCACGACTAGACTCAGGAGAAGAGCCCAGTAACTTAGAAGACAATTTACCAGATGCACTGTTGTTTTCTATCCAGATCGCAGATGACTACTATGACGATATTATTCAATTCCTTACTACAGGAGTAGCACCAGCGGAGTTTACCAAGCAGCAAAGGAAACAGTTGGTTGTGAAGGCAGCAGACTTCACCCTCATTGCAGGACACTTATACAAATTAGGTCCGGACGAAGTGCTACGAAGATGTGTAATGCCGCATGAGAAAGATGTTATTATCAGAGAAGCACACTCAGGAACCGCAGGAGGACATTTCGCTGGAAAGCCGACTGCGCAGAAAATCTTGGAAGCAGGCTTGTGGTGGCCTACGTTACACAAGGATACCAAGGACTTCTGTAGATGCTGCGATATCTGCCAGAGGGTAGGGAAACCATCGCGACGCGATGAAATGCCGCTGCGACCGCAGGTCACGTTGCGCGCATTCGACAAATGGGCTATAGACTTTGTGGGTCCTATCAACCCACCAGGAAAGCGCACAGGTGCGAGATATATTATCACCGGGACAGAGTACCTCACCAGATGGGCAGAGGCCAAAGCAGTAAGAAATTGTGATGCTGCCACAGCTGCGCAGTTCCTCTTCGAAAACATCATTAGTAGATTCGGATGCCCAGTAATTTTGATGAGTGATCAAGGCACACACTTCTTGAACAGCACTATTGAGGCATTGACAGAAGAATTCTAGATTCAGCATTATAAGAGCACCCCCTACCATCCACAAGCTAATGGTACGGTGGAGGCCTTCAATAAGATTCTGGAAAACGCCCTTACCAAGATCTGCAATAACCAAAGGAATGACTGGGATCTCAGAGTTAACGCTGTATTATGGGCATACAGGACCACATGCAAGAGACTTACGGGACACACACCTTTCAGCTTGGTATATGGACAGGAGGTTGTCATGCCTATGGAGTATATTCTTCCCAGCTTAAGAATCGCTCAGATCACCGAGATGACTGATACAGAGACTGTCGAAGAAAGGTTGGCGCAGCTGCTCACACTAGAAGAAGACAGATTTATCGCTGGATTCCATCAGAAAATGCAGAAAGCACGAGAAAAAGCTTGGCATGACAGGCACATTAAGAACAAAACCTTCCAGATTGGCGACCTAGTGCTCCTCTATGACAGCAAATTCATCAAGTTCCCGGGGAAGTTCAGAACACATTGGCTCGGGCCATACCAGATACAACAAGTTACAAAGGGAGGCGCCGTTCAGCTTAGCCAGTTGAACGGGGAGCTTCTTCCTACATGGATCAATGGCAGTAGGCTTAAGCTCTATAGTGATAACCACTTCGCCCCTCAACCAACAGCTTAAACCAACCTATGGCGGTGCAGATGTCCAGTGTAGTTGAAAGGAGGCATCGCACCGGGAATTAGTCTACACCGGAAGCAAGTCTAGTCGTGAGGAGTCGCACCAGTGCAAAAAAAAAAAAAAAAAAAAAAAAAAATTTGACTAACGATTGTTTGTTTGCGCAGAGGATCCAGGATGGCATCGCAGCAATGCGACGTTTCACAGTGCCACGTGTCCAGTTTTGAAAACCGACAGTGGACTGTCAAGTCACTGTCTGACAGGCAGTTAATAAGGATATGACCGGTATCCGTTACCGTAGATTTGGCGGCAGCCTCATTTAAGTTTCCAGATTTGGTAAATCTCCGACAAGACTGGCACCTGGACACGCACGCTTTAACGGACACGTGATCAGATCTCAACCATTATGGCGAATCAGAATGACGGGTAGGGTCTCGTCCGAGTAATTATTATGACCGACGGGTTTGACCCAGGAGGACCGTTGCGTCCGGTAGTATACCTTCAGCATATAATCAGACATCCTTCAAGAAGGAACGGTACAGTTGCCAAATCGCGAGAACTATACAGGGCAGTGATAAGTGTCCCCTGTGCAGAGGCAATTAAGTTGCAGAGTACAGTAACTCCCAGAATTAGAAGCCATTGCACGCCCAGTAGATTCAGCCCAGTGTGTCCTGCCTGAGGACAAGCCTATAGAAGTGAAGGTTAGAAGGAACGTACTGGCCGTGCGTTCACCATGACGACGCTACCCAAGGTTGTGAAAGTGGAGAGACCACAGGACGGCCAGCCGCTAGGAAGGAACAGTCCAGCGTCTGGAGTAGAAGTTGTTACTAAAATCTCTGCTAAGGAAAAGAAGAACGCCGAGCCGACCACTGAAGATAAGAAAGCAGAGCAGAAGAAGGGTGAGAAGAAATCTCCTGTTAGGAAGAAAGTAAAAATTAGAAAAAGAAGGCAACGGGAGAAAACCGCCGACCTATCTGATCAGCTAAGCGAAGAACGAAAAATTCCTAAGGTAAAGAAACAACATATGGTTGTCATAGATCAGAGGCGGCGTGCATGCTTGGAGAGGGTTGCTGAACAAGAAAAGGCAAACCAGCAACCAGAGGATCCAAGGCAGCTTATGGACCTGGACCACTTCGAGGAGAAGAGAAGTGGCCGAGTGATGCAAACCCAGTGGAGGGGGGACTTCTAGAACGAGGACAAAGGCTTGTTCTCGGAATGGAATTCATGGTTTGCATTCCCCCCATATACCAGGCTCCAGGCTGAATGAAATGTTTGAGAAGGCTGGCAGATACAGCTTTTCCTTGTGATAAAAGTTCTAACCCAGCTAAAGAGGAAAGGATATCTGTGGCGTACTTCTCAAACACTAGAGCGTTCTCAAAGGAGAACCAGCAAAGAAAGCGAGACTATGACTAGGGGCAGCGAAGATAAGAGAGCCCAGCCAGCTAAGTCACCGAAACTCCAGAAAGAGCGTGCCGAGATAATGCAGAACGAAGTTGCAGAACTTCGGGGCAAGCTGCAGAAGGCTTCGCAGGAGGCGAAGGAGAAGCTACAACAAGAGATGCCCGCTGGTAGTGGC
>LPNX010404302.1:181796-203046 GCA_001517045.1 Pseudotsuga menziesii
TGTGTTTGTTTTTGGTTATTGTTACTGTTATTATGTGTATGATGATTAGTTGCAGTATAGGAATGAATGTAATACTCAGCCTAAGATATCGCAGGAAGGTAGAGATGAGTTGAAGTGTTCTAGTAAGCTGTGTAAGACCCCTGGATAGTTGCTGTTGTTAACCAGCTACTCGCAGTGTAATCTTGAGGAAGTTGCGCTGCGCACATCGACACAGTCAATACTAAGGGTGCTGAGTCGCGGAGGTAAGATATCGCAGAGAGGCGATATCGCACCGGCAGAGGAGCTGTGGTGCGCGAGACTGCAAGCTGAGGACTTGGTATTGACAGGAGATTGGGAGTGTGTGTATTGCGCGGAACGGCGATGAGGCGGGGGATATCGCGAGTAAGTGGGAGTTGTGCGATAAGGGAATTACGGTGCGACGTACACAAGAGTAGAGACTCTACGGCTAGAGGAGTTGCGCAACGGAGAGATTGCGCACCGCTCCCGTACACAGGGAGGTTTTGCGGATAGTGAAGGTTGTGCGATATCAGTAGGACTGCCACAGAACCTGGTCCAAGACACCTGAGTCTTGGCCAACCCATTAGTTTCACTTCGGGTGAGACTACAGACCGCCTCGCGGTCTGTTGCCGAAAGGGCCAGTGAGCTGGGGTGTTTGTTGGTTGATTATAGTAAACCCGGGTCTGCCCATGCAATCAACACAAGAAACCATGCATGAGAGTGAGAAAATATATGGGGGTTTACCAAGATTTAGTGGGGGTGAGAGTTTAGTTTGATTGACGGTAGGGAAAAATTTGGGGGTATGGTTACTGGTTGGAGGAGTAGTTTGTTTTGTTGCATTAATTATTGGTCTTTTCATTCAAGTCTAAGCGTAGTTATTTTTCCTCGAGAGCAAGGAAGAGAGATAGTTACACTAAATGTTATGGCCCTTATGCATAAAATTTGGTTTTCAGGAAAAACTATTTTACCATGTATTGGATTAGACATGGAAATATTATTTTAGAAGGAGGCTTTAATTTCTCCTTAGGAGATTCAAGCGTATGGGAACACAATGTTCAGATGAATGTACTAGTTGATTACTTTGAAGGAAGATTGGAAGAGGTGAGGATTTTAGATATCGATCCCATAAGACCGGAGACCACTTAGAGCAATAAAAGGGTTGGGATGGACATAATAGCCAATACATCAGACATGTTATGTTATTTGAGTCCTTTGTGATGATAATTTCATAATCAAACAAATGGGTCATCTCAAGCGGGGTGAATTTAACCATTTACATCTACTAGAGATGCCATCTACTACAAAAGGAACTAGTAGTCCATTTGAATTCAATAGAGGAAGGCTATGGAGGAGGATTTCATTAATTTGGTTAAAGAAAAATGGGTTATTTGTGATGTGTTTTTTCAAGAAATCAACTTTAATTCAATTTGAGGAGAAATTTGAAAAAGGTCGAGCAAGTAGCCATTAC
The DNA here is from genome assembly GCA_001517045.1 of Pseudotsuga menziesii. Taxonomy (NCBI): domain Eukaryota; kingdom Viridiplantae; phylum Streptophyta; class Pinopsida; order Pinales; family Pinaceae; genus Pseudotsuga; species Pseudotsuga menziesii. The sequence continues at coordinate 183,262 of LPNX010404302.1, forward strand.
TTGGGCTCATCGAAAGAAGGTGAAGGATGAGAAATAGTCGATGGAAGTGAAAGAACAATTAATGCGTTGTTTGATAAGGAGGCGGTGGGTATTTTTGATGAGGAGACAAAGGTGGAGGTGATACATGTGGAAAAAAGAAGGAGAAAATTGTTGTATGATGAGGAAGTTGCTTAGAATTTAAAAGTAGATCCCTCTGGCTTTTAAAGGTGATGAAAATACCAAATTCTTCCATCAATATGAAAATCATAAAAATAATATCAACACTATTTGGAAATTGGTTATGCTTGATGAGAAAGACGTACCTTTTTTAGGACACTGCAAAGATTAGTGTGGAGCAATTTCCGAATATTTACAAGGCAAAACAAAAGGCTTGTAACACCCTCATTTTGACCCCTGGAATGTATTGGCTTAATACGTAAATATTGTAAATATACAATGTATGATTCCTAGTGTGGAGCTAAAGGCCAAGTCCCCACTAGTAAATGTTCGGCTTTTAAAGGCAAGTATTTTATATTTTGTGGACATGTGCTAATCAGCCATGGAAAATGGAAAAAGATGTAAATATTTATAATGTGATTAGAAGTCTAAGAGTTGGCTATGGAAGCAACTAAAATGAGGGGTTGTGTTTATCCACTAGAGAGAGGAGAGGTGTGTGTGCCATAAATGGTAAGCAACTACCCATGTTGACTTCCTTGTTGACCTTTAATTATGTTATGAGAAGACTACTGAGAAATCGACTCATGAATTTAATGGAGCATGGGATAAACCCATAAATTTGTATGGCTGAGTATGGGCTCAAGTTTTGGTACCCATAAGTCAATTTCCTTCATGGGGATTTGTTGCTCTTCATTCCCATTCCATAGTTGGGCAATCAGACTCCAATGGTAGCCAAAGGAGAAGCCATGTTTTAGAGTGTCAAAAATGCCTAAAAATTCATGTGGGTTTTGAAATCCAACAGGGAATCCATAGATATCATCCTTAGGGAAAATTCAAGAGTGCAAAGGACCCAAAAAATGCATAGGAAGACCTAGATTTGGAAGCTCGGAAATTGAATTTCGTGGTTGAAAATTAGTCTGGCTAAGAATCATAAAATTGAAGAGAAATTTGAAGTTAGAGAGAGACCAGAGTTTCAAATGGCTTGATAAACCCAATGAAGGCGAGAAATATCTAAACGTTTAGTAGCTTGGACTTTTATATGCCCGCCCTAAATAACACTAGAGTGAAGGGGATGTTGAGGAACTATGTAATAGAGAAGGGAACCTTCCTTGTACTGGGTGTGGTAGGTAATGTGGGTGCCAAAGCTGGCTGAATCCAATTGAGATGGTTGTAGCTATTTGGTTGAACTCACTAGATTAGCATTTTCCTTTCTTATCTATCTATATGCTTGATAAACTCGATTGTCCATTGGCTTAGCATGAGTGTGTGTGTCTATGACTGTCAGTTCACCTGTGTAGTTCCTCCTTAGTGGATACATAGTCAAGCTCGGGGGTGGCCTCTCAATAGAGAGATAAAGTGCTAGACATGGTGCCTACAGTTTGGTGGAACATTGCTCTTCCATAGCCAATTGATTGGACAACTTCATTGAAAAGGTAAGTTTTTACTATTGTTTACGAATATGTTGAATTTGGGTGTTATGAATGTTTAATAAATCTCGATAGAAAGGAACAAAATTTCCTAGATTGAATTATTAAATTGGATTCCTGTGAGTAGCATGAGATAGAGTTGTAAATTGTCTACATCTTGATCATCATCTAAGCTTCTGGGTTGGAATTGGAATTAAATAGTGTGATTAAATCAATGAGCGCATTATGGTAATATATGACATCCTTTTATTCAGTTTAAATTAAAGGTTGTGTATCCAGGGGTGTTGATGCAAAAATTAGAAGTTCCTCCTGGACTCACTCTAAATCAAGCACGGGCTCTTAAACTGAAGTCTGTTAAATTTTGTGTAATTGATAAACTGCTATATTGGAAAGATCTGTCTGGTGTTTTGTTAAGATGTCTAGATAAAGAAGATTCTATTCAAGTCATGCATCAATTTCATTCAAGCACATGTGGAGGCCATCATTACTGGAAGACTACAACCCATAAGATTTTGAGGGCTGGGTACTATTGGCTTGCCCTTTTTTTCTGATGTGTGTACCTTTGTGAGAGCATGTGACAAGTGCCAAAGATTTATAGGGAAGCAACAGCTGAAATCCTTTCCCCTTAGACCTATTGTAGTGAATGGTCCTTTCCAGCAATGGAGTCTTGATTTCATAGGTGAAATTAATCCTTCATCCAGTGGTCAGCACAAATGGATCCTAGTGGCCACAAATTATTTCACCAAGTGGATAGAGGCAGTACCCACTAGGAATGCAACCCATCAGGTCATCATGAAGTTTTTATATGATAACATCTTTATCAGGTTTGGTTGCCCAATAAAGCTAGTAACTGATAATGCACCAACTTTCAAAGCCGGGGCATTGGTTAACATGTGTGAGTCAATGGGCATTCAGCTGGTGCATTCCACATCTTATTACCCTCAAGGACATGGCCTAGCTAAGTTATCCAACAAAAGCCTAGTCAGGATCATCATAAAACTATTGGAGACAAATAAAAAAAGATGGGATTCTAAGCTAAAGTTTGCTCTATGGGCTGATAGGGTAACTGACAAAAGATCCATTGGGACTTCTCCTTTCAAATTAGTTTATGGTACTGAGGCCATTTTTCCCATTCAGCTAATTCTGCCAGTGGAAAAATTCTTCCAGGAGGAGCGGGATGAACCAAATGATATGGTGAGGAGGATGATGGATTTGGTAGAGTTGCAGCAAGTCAAAGAATAAGTGATAGAAAAATTAGAAGCTCATCAACAGAAGATCAATATTATTTTTGACAAAAGGGAAAAAGTGGACAACTTTCAGGTTGGAGATTGGGTCCTTAAGTGGGATACTGTCAGGCAAGATAAGGGAAAACATGGAAAGTTTGGCTCTCTTTGGATAGGCCCTTTTGTGATAGCTCAGATACAACAGAACAACACCTTCAAGTTGCAAAATTTGGAAGGAGAGGAGGTGTTTGATGGCCCAGTAAATGGCTGATTTTTGAAACTCTATTTTATCTGAGGCTTTGAGGCCTTGTTATTGTAAAATATTAGTTAGTAGGTTGTTTTTGCTTACAAAATAAACTCCATGCCCAATGGAATAGTAGAAGATAGGTTTAATTCTTAGTTGTTTTTCAGGAAAGGAATTTTGGTCTGGGGTTCCTGGGACCTTACAGGAAGGTTCCCATCCCCAAGTAGGAGCCAGATGTTATCTCCTAAAATAAATTTATTTTCAATAAGTTCACTCAGGCAATTTATTTTTTGATAGGATGAAGATTTCAAGTCATATTATGAAAGATAGTGGGGTGACTAACAAAGTTGGGATATATGATGTTCTGTTATTTAATAAATTTGAAAGTTTTGGCTTTTGGTGGCTTAGGCGAGATTTTCAACAACTCATTAGCCACCAAAAACCCTAGCTTTCAGCAGCTAATAGTTTAGCGAGGACCATGATTATCCATCGAAAGACTGCTCATCACGTTCTTATTAAAATTTTGGGAAAAGGACTTTCGGTGGCCTAGGCGAGCTTTCTAATAGCTCATTAGTCACCGGAAAGCCTTGGTTTCGACAGATTAGTGGTTGATTACAGGAAGACGTTAACCGCTGAAAGCAAAGGAAATACTTTTTTAGAAATGGAAACTTTCGATGGCTTGGGAGAACTTTCAAATAGTTAATTAGCCACCGAAAGGACTGCCTTTTAGCAGCTAAATGATGAGATCTGGAAAGACAATAAACCACCGAAAGTTTCGGTGGCTTGGGCGAACATATCGACGGTTCATTAGCCACCAAAAGCTCAGCTTTCGGCAGCTAGCAAACAAAACCCTAAGTGCTCTTAACCACCGAAGAGGACGAAAAAGGAAAACGGTTACCTGTCTGTCAAATCAGACTTGTCAGCACAAAACTGGTCATGATTTGGCATGATAAACCACCGAAAGGACAGGGAAACTGCAGTAAGGCATAAATTGATGATTAAAGAGGTTGTTATTGATCTGACCTGACTGATGGGAATCAAAACCCTGATCTACCCTCCATCTGTCCCACGACTGCAGTAAACCTCCACTGAATACCAAGTTCAAATTAAAAAATGATTATTGGGTTGTCTGTCTTGTAGATACCACCAGAAGATATTGTCATCCCACTTGAGCACTTACCAAGCAGTTAACCCCTCAGAATCGGCGCCATACCTCCAGTACACTCCACCTTTGATTGCATGCATCCTTACTACTCGAGGCCATCTCTAAAAACCAGCTTGCTAACCTCTTCCACATAATTTGAATTCGATTTTTGCAGGTACTCAGAAGCACAATTTAGAAATGAAGAAAGAAGGACCTGCTCTCAGGCAAGAACTAGGAGACATCAGCTACCTAGAATCACATCTATAAGTCTACCAGTTCTTCAAGGATGCAGGCTGCTACAAATTTTGTGAGAAAATTCAAGGTTCACACTAGTAGGTTGCTGAAGCATTTGCCCTCTCTTTTGATGGCTCCAAGGCGCTAATAGGAAAGGAGGAGTTCCTAGTAGATGAAACCCTAATTGCAGAGGTGACAGAACTCCCAAGATCTGGGGAGAAGTGGTTTAAGACGACCATTACCAAAAATATGAAATTCAGATCCTATCTAAAACCTGAACACATAGGTGTGGTGTGGAAGAAAAGTGTTCCATCCACCTGGCTGGAAGAGAGATGGCAGCAATTACTGAAAGCAATTTTGGTGTATATAACCTGTGAAGGTAGATACAACAGGGAAATGATATGTCACTTCAAACTGATGAACCATTTTATAGGAAGAAGCCCTTTAAATTTACCTTTCTAACTCCACAAGAGCTTAACAAAAATGGGACACCAGATAAAGGCCTAGCCCACCAAAATTACAGGAAGGTTGTCTCACCATGGCCTCATACAACTCATTGTCCAAGAATTGTTGTAGAGGAGAAACACAACATGGACACATTTTTTGTTCTGGAATGAATTTGAAATAGGCTTACAACCAGAAGAGAAAGGAAAGTCTCCTTCGAAGAAATCCATCACCCCCAGGAGTGGAAAGAGAAAAAGAAGGGCTATCTCACCAGCAACAATAGATCAGCCTTCTTCCCCTTCTAAAACCAAGCAGGCTAAAAGAAACCTAGACTTCAGTGAAAAGGGAAAGGAAATCCCAACACAAAGTGAAAACATTCTGAACTTGCCCTACTCAGATTCAGAAGAAGAAAGGGAGGAAGGGGCTGACCTAGCAGAGCAAGTTGTAGTAGAAAATGAAGAACTTCCATCACCCACACCAAAAGACCAGGGTGAACCAGTGGAAAAGGCTTCCTCCAGCAAGCCCAGGACACAAAGAGTAAACCAGTTGTTGAAGCAAGTGTATGAGCTGGAAGTTTAAGAAAGAGAGATAAAGAGGAATAATGCCATGTTGACCAAGAGGAACAAGGAGTTGCAAAATTCTGTCATGGATATGAGAGGGATGTATGTCATGCTAAAAAGGAGAAATCTAAGATACATGAAGGACAACACCAGGCTATACATGATGATCAGGCTTATGAGGCTATAGGTGAAGAATTCCAGGCCAAACCCTAGCTCTCACTTTGCACTAGAAACACTAGCTGAAGCAATAGTAAGCCTGCATAATCTAGAAGCAATCCAGGCTGCTGCTGATTTTCCAAACACTGGGCAAATTGAAGAGAGGTCAGAAGATCAACAATAAAGCTGTAAAGGATGATTTGGGAGGTGGATTACAAATTTTGCAAAAAACAGGGCTTTCGGTGGCTTAGGTGGACGCTGAAGCAGTTCATTAGCCACCAAAAGCAGCGCTTTCGGCAGCTAACAAACCCGAAAATTTGATTCCTTAACCACTGGAAGCAGAAAGAGGCACATAATCATATTTTGGCATAAAAGACCGGTTTTGGGTGAATATAACTAGCTCAGGGATGAAGTGTAAAGCTAAAAAGTACTGAAGAACACCATCAGAGAAGGTATGCTCTAGTTTTGCAGTTACATAAAGGAGGAAAGGGTCACAAACCCTACCTATTAACTAACAGTAGCTTATCTATCAGAGGACAGGTTAGAGTTTTACTCCAGTACTCACTACAGTTATCAAAAGGTTCAAAAAGTGAACGGGTGTTACAACTAGATAAACTAGTAGTTAAATTAGGGTTTCTGACCTAACTTTGCAAAAACATTTATTTTTAGCTATTTTTTGTAAAACAGATCCAATTTTTCAGGATCTGAATATTTTTGTAAAGGCTATAAAGCCTAGTACTTATTTGAAACAATGGTTCAACTTCGAGGACCTGTAGACCATTACTATTAGCAAGCTTCTCTTATTGCTCATGACCTAATATAAGCTCTTTTGCTATCATATGTTCAACTTCCATTTCTCGTTTATTCTGTGCTTATGCTTGAATGTGTTGTTCAAGTTTATTCATGTTATTTGATGTCTGATAGCTGTCATCCTATCTGCATGTTGATGATTCGAATTACAAGTACTTTCCTTGTTATGATTAGCCATTTATATATAACTGTTTTATGTATGAATCTACCAGCATGATAAGTTCTCCATCTCTGCACCATATTATCAAACCTCTGAACAGTGGTAGTTAGAAGCCTTGTCCTTGATTGAGTTTCATGCATGTCTTCAAAGTGTGAGGTCCTGTAGGTCACCTAAGTTGATATAGTTAGAAAAACCATAAAAACATTTAAGTTACCAGGCATCCCTGAGCTACAACCTAGAGGAGTTTCCTGGAGAGATAACATTGTGAATGGGAAGGTAAGTCTTCGAGGTGTGGTTACACGATATGTTTAATGTCAGGGAAAGCATAAGACATGCCAGTGTTGAAAGGTAGCATCAACATTTTTAAGACCAAAAGGCAATTTTATATAGCCAAAGGTCGTCCATGGGAAAATGAAGGTTGTCTTATGTTGGTCGGAAGGGAGTATCTCTATTTGATTATAGCTGGAAAAACCATCCATAAATGAAAAGATGATGCTCCTAGTACAATTATCGATGATTTGATCGATGTATGGAGTAGGAAAATTGTCATCGAGACAATCCCTATTAAGGTATCGAAAATTGATACAAACCCTAATTGTGCCATGTTTTTTTATTCATAGGAACAATATTAGAAACCCATTCCATCAGATGCATAGGGTAAATGAACCCAGCCCTAAGAAGTTTTTCAACTTATTCCTTTATGGCTACTACTTTATCTGGATGTACTTGACGTAATTTATGATAGACCGACTTGGCGTCAGAGTGTGTCCTGATTTCATGGACGACAATCAAAGGATCTATCACTCTAAGTCATTCATACATCTAAGCAAAAACATATCTAAATTCCCTAAAAAGGGTTGTTTATGATTCAAATTCTGAAGAAGAACAATTTTGGTCCAAGTGAATGTTCTCAACAACTCTAGGTTTCACTGATATGTCGACCGGAATGTTAGTAATATTACTCAGATTACCCTCAGACTCAACATTGTGAATGAGTACCGATGATTGAGGAGTAGTTACAACATCAAATGAAACGAATGACCCAAAGTGGCATTCTACCAATTGGTGACTGGGAAGGAAAGAGGACCAATGATGATGATGTTTCCAAGGCATCTCATCTAAATACATGACTTTCATTATGGATTCATCTGACGAAATAGGTTGCGAGAGATAATCTAGAGATGGGGGGGGTTTCTAAACAATATGGCAGATATTAAGGGTATGATGCCACCACAAGGTGATCATTAATGTTGGGTTCATCAGTGGTGGATTGGATAGCCTGGTAAATCTCTTCAAAATGACTCAAAGATGTTGAATCGACAATTGATTTCCCTTTGGCCGAGATGTCACGACTTGTCGAGGAGATCATGTTCACAGACATGACCTATGAAGGAGAAGGAGGATTTTTTAACAGAATGACTCCCATAAGTGAGGAATATTTAAGAATAACTACTCCTACGTTATGGTACTACAGAGCCGAAGAGGCTAGGAGTGGAACATTGTTCGTAGAATTAGAGCTCGAGTCTAGAGAACAAAAATCTAACTAATCAACAATAACAATTTTCCCTTGGAATGGGAATCAGACCACAATAAATATAGATGAAGATACTTCCTGCATTGCGTAGATCTGATTCCTAGCTAGGAGGATATTTTAGTCTAAATGAGCATTGAAAACCTCAATATGGATGGACACTGGTTTGCCCCTTGGTTCAACCAGGAGAGAGGACAATAATCCATAGGGTTGAAAGACACAACCAACAAAGGCCTTCAATGTCGTGGGTGAACAGTTAACTTCAGGGGATCCTATATCTCTCCAACAGGATAGAGACATGACCAAGGACGAGGCACCTTCGTATAATACGGTACGATGGAATTTTTTTCCAATAACTTTCGTAGATAATTGAAGAGCTAGTTGATTGGAAAGCCTCGATTTAAATCATCCAGTTTAAAGGCGATAACATCGTTATTCTTAGGATCCATAGCTCCAAGAACTGACAACAAATTATTCCCCTGTATAGGACAAGTTTTGAGTACTTTGAGGGTAGACATAGCACACGGTGCTTGAGCCAAATATTCTACTATATTGTAGTATTGAGAGACGCGTTCACTAGGATTAAACATTGATTTACGAATTGTACTCTTGGGTGGCTAGAGGACTGCGTCAAGAACGAGTTTTTTAATGTGAAGACTGTCGGTAGGAGGAGGGATGGAAGTTGAAGCTTTATCCATTAGAGTGTTATCATTTTTCTTCTCTAAAATAGGTTCATAACTCTAGGATCTAGTGGTTAGGCTAACCGATTCACTAGACATCATTTTAACTTCATCGATGGAGGACGAGGAGGACCCATCCAAGGATTTACGGTGAATCAATTGTTGTTGGGTATGGAAAGGATCAGTCAAAACCATCAGGGTTGAAGTGTTTTTTAAAAAAATTGCTAAACTCCTTGTGCCAAGGACATTCTTTGGTGAAATAGTCACCTCCACATATAAGACAGTGAAATTTAACCTTTCTCCTATTTCTAGATCCTGCATCTAAAGTTTGTGTTTTATTATCATCTTTTTTATTTGTATATTTCTTGGATTTGTTTCATCATTTCTTCTTCATTACCGAAGATTTCAAGGATTGAACAACATTCACTTCAGTAGAAACAACAGGAGCAGAAGCAGTCTTGGGATTGGTAACAGTATGACTAGCAGGTGAAGCAGGTTGGTTTTGTTTTTCCATGGATTTAGTCGTCAACTATGTCTGGACAAAACCAAGTATGCCATCGATAGGTGGTTATGTCAAAGGTCTTGAAGGGTTCGAAGTAGGACAAGGAGCATTAAAAAATAGATCGTATAAAGTGCCTGACTGGGAATAAATAAAGTCTAGGTACTGAGCACAGTTGATGTCTTGTTCTTCGTAACAACACTTCCCATGGCAGCATCCCTAGAAATGGGTGGAAGTAATGACTTAGTGAACCAATCAGCAAGTAGTTGATTGGGAATAGGGGCCTTAATCAACCTACATCAATGTCTCCACTCATGTATATGATCGAATATATGGGTGGAAGTGGTTTGACGGAGTGAGGCTAAAATATCTGTACATGTTTCATATTTAATTGGTAATTGGAAATGTGTTAAAAATTCCATTACAAGAGTGTTGAAATCCCAAAAGGAATGCTAAGGCAATTCTATATACCATTTAACGGTAGTTCTAGTGAGAGTTGTTTGTAAAAGTCTCATACGGATGGAACCATCCATTAGAGAATTTGGTGAACACCACACGTGATATGTCATCACTTTGTTTTTGGAGTCTTCACCAGGTTTGTCGTCAAACTTTGGTATATCCGAAGGTAACTTTATAGGAATAGATGGCCATGAAGGACCATGATGAATAGGATTGTTAATCAATCGTGACAAATATGGCAGATCGAGTGTAGCTAGAAATGGTAACTATTGATTTGGTTGTGGATGCTGGTAATACTAATAATGTATATGTGGGCTAGTAGGACCATAAGTTGATTGATAAATGGGCCAGGATGACGCTCTTATAACGGTCTGGTTCGGTGGTGGTTGGTTTCCAAATGATACTCCCGATGGTCCTCCGAATGGTGGACCTCTAGGTGGTGGTGGACCTCCAAAAGGTGAGCCTCTAGATGATGAAACTCTAGGTGGCGTACCTCCAGGTGGTGGGCCTCCAGGTGTTGTACCTCTAGGTGGTGGGCCTCTAGGTGGTGGGCCATCCGGTGCCCCCCAAGATGATCCTTCTAGTGATCCATTAGGTTGTCCACTAGGACCTCCAAATGTATTAATTAGTGCCCTCCCAGCTGCAAGGGTATTCATTCAATTAGGTTTCCCCAATGGGGTGTTCATATTTACAGGATAAGGAATCACGAGATAAACATTCCTCGGTGCAATTGGTTGATAATTTTGACTAACCATTATAGGTTGATTTCCTGGGTAAGTATAACCCGATGTGGGTTGGAAAAAGGTAGGTTGGACCCGTGAAGATTGTCTTGTGACAGGGGAGGGTATAACCAAATTGGTAGTCATGGAAGGTGCACTGACTACTGGTTTCCCCACGTTGCCCTAAGGTGACACTATGCCCAACATTTGAAGAAATTTTCCCGGTTGTTGAAACAACTTGGGCTGGAGTTTCCCCCTAGTCGTGGAATTTATAGGAGAACTAGAAATGAGTGGGATATTTTGAATTGATAGGGAAGGGATGGAGGGATGAACTAGGTTGTAAGAAACCATATTTTGAGTCAATATCCCTGAAATAGCAGCAACATGAGATTGAACAGGGGCATGGTATTCTGGACTATCTGTTTTTGAACAGACAGGAAAAGGAGATAAGATTCTTTGTCTTATACTTCCCCCCATTCTACGTAAACGAGTGGCCCAATAACTTCATCGTTTGGGGGAAAGCTTGGATCCCAAGGGGGTGTAAGATATGACAAGCTAGTGGTGCCATATTTAGAAATGGTTTTTCCTAAGGAAGTCTCCCAAAATGGAGTAGTTGGAATGAATTCAGATGCTATGGGATCATCTGAAGGTGGGACAAATACCCAATCTTATGAACCAGAATACCCTTCCATAGGAAATTGAAACGTTGAATCATGCTAAGAAGGTTGTTGGACCAGTAGCTGAGTAGGGGTAGATGGATTTTCAAAGGAATGATATTCCTCCATGGATTCAGTAACCATAATGTATTCTACATGTGGATTAGCCATAACTGGTTGGTCCATGGTTCCCCCTTCTCTTTATTCCATGGTAGGAAGAAATTCATGTGGTAAACCCTGCATCTTAGGAGATATCCTCACACGTAGCTTAGCCATAATTCTTGCTAAAACAATTTACTCTAAAGGTCTCTAAATCAAAAATATCACACACAATAATTCTACATAAGTTAAGGTCACAAGAAAACTTAAGTGATAAGAGGGGATGAAAAAGTTAGATCCTCGCTAGGATTTTCAAGTTGTCACAACTCATGATATACTACGGGGTCCAACAGTAAATTACGACAAGGAGGATTGGGATCGTACCCTTGCCTGAATACCCGACTACCTGGATGACACGTGTGTAGTATCTCCCCAAGTGTTGTTCTTGGTGTATTGCTTCAACAAGACGACCAAAAGGATTTTCTCATTTGGTATAGGTTCCTGGAAGGGTATCTCGATATACACAAGGTACGTGGGAGCTCAAATCCATGATAGTGATGTTTGATGCACAACCATTCAAAAGGGGCCTTCTGATATACTATCGAGTACGCGAATAACCTTTCGATATACCGATTGGTATGTGAAAGAATCGCATAGTCCCCAGGATGCAGTGCAGGCAAGAAATGACAACTCTTATGTTTATAGACGTCGAAACACGTCTTCTATACTATCACTCAAATTTCTAAATATTTTAACCTAAGATACCGTTCAATTATCTTGATAGTCAGTGAATGTTTATGGAGTGTGTAGTAATTTCAAGATTTAATGATCTAAATAAAATGAAAATTTTCTCTTCAATGAATCTTGGCTAGAGTAAGGGAGAGACTTTTTCTTTTCAAGCAATGAATGAAAACACCATGCAACTTTTATAACTTGTCCTTTAAGCTTCGAAACAACTTCCAAACACACAAAACCTATCAATGCTAAACTTAAAAATATCTCCAATCATAAAAATAAATAGTTTCCTAATGCTTTAATGTCTATGCTTTTCACAACCAAAACTCAAAAAGTAAGAACGACTACTCTAGTTGATCAATCATATAAGAAAATACCTAATCAAATCCAAAGCAATAGATCTAATGCTTTGTTTTTTGATGTATTTTTGAAAGAGAGATGCAAAGAAAAAGTAAACAATCACTCTACAAAAGCCTAAGAAACTGCAATCTTTTTTCTTTTTATGGATATGGAAATAGCTCCAAGAGATCTAAATGCAAATTATAATACCCAAGACTGGACTTCGAAACACAAAATCATTCAATTTTTGAGCCTTCACTAAGATAACTTTTAATATTTTCACTAAAAAGGCACTCAAGCTATGTGCACACTGCTAAATATGACAACTACAAAGCAACAAAAAGACAAACCCAAACAAAAAAACATGAAGATTTCCAAAAGAGTAATTATGGAGTTGGAGATGGCCTACCTCGGTGCACCTTGCAGAGTAGAACTAGGGCGTCCCCTAAGGGTTGACACTCTTTTCTCTCTTCTGGACAGTGTCAGCGGTGCTCCTTGACTCTGGGAAGAAGGGGTCGATGACGCTATGTGAGAACAAACAAAAGGCACCAGGAACAACTCGACACTCTGTCAAAGAAACCCAGGTGTGTCGAAAGATCTAGAGAACCACAAAGAGTAAATAACCTTTAAGATAAGTAATTGTAAATCAAACTGGAATTTTCTGAGTGTAAACACTGACCTAAGAAGGCAAATGGAATTCAAATAAGATGTATTTCTCACCTTAAATCCTTAAATGAGCAAGAGAAAAAAAATTGAGAGGTTGTAATCAAGAGCTAAGTTAAAATTCATAGATCCTATTGTTCCCCTGTATGGTCATCAATTTTGTTATCGGAAATTCTCAATCAATGCGGACAAAGATTGTTTCCCTAGTCTATATGAGGAAGATCTAGAACAAAAGACCACATCAATGCATCCTATCTATCTATTGTTAAACTACTTGAATTTGAAGCTTTCTTACCTCAACAATGAAGGTGATACTTGTCTCATGTATTCCTTTGAGATCAGTTGTACCTACAAAAGCATATGAAGAACAAGATGCAACCGTGAAAGAAACAGGATAATTCAACGATCTATACTAATAATCAAGGAGAAAAGTAATGAACAATTGATATTATCACAAATCATTCATGGGAAAGGGGAACATATTTGTATTAATAATAAAAAGAGAAGAAAATAACAACCAGAGCGTTGATGTCGAAGCTCTGTTCTCACAATGTCTTTGACTCACTTTCACACACACACTCTACAACCTCTACAAGCCACACTCTTTGTCTCCTATACTGTTAGTGATTCTAGCATCATTAAGGTGCTCTACTGATCCTCTTCCCTCCGAGATCCATGAGGGTAATCTTGTATATGTAGGCCAAAGAGGGGACAAAAGGGTTGAGATTCTTAGGGAGGAAGACGAGGGATCATCTCTATAGGCTAGAGGTATGAATGCCACCTACTCTAGGCAGTTGGGATAACTCTCCACGAGGAATTTCATCTAGAAGTTTATCGAAATATTCTCTTTTTTCCCTTTTGAGAGTGTTGAAGCTCCTTGTGCACTAGCAGGAGGTGCCGATGCTCCTTGTCCTCAGGAAACAAGTGTCACCAGTGCACCTTGTCAGTAGGCAATAGGCATTAGGCAAGTATGATGCTCTATGTCAGAAGGCAGAGTGTGTGAGGCCTTCTAGAGTTGAGTAGAAAGCTCCTCCAAAAGATGGTTTAGCTAGGTCAATTCAGGGGATTGAGCATAGTACAAATTTTGGGGGTAACACTAACTACATGTGGTCATGGTATTAATAAGGGTCAACCACCAAGGGGAATATATTCAATAAAGAGGACACTTTTACAATAAGTCACTATCCATTAACTATCTCATAGGCCTTATGGCCTTGTACATTGATAAAGTAAAGAGGTTAGGGTAGGACCTTAACATGCCCTCCCCTTCAAAAGCAACATTGTCCTCAAGGCTAGAGATAGGGAAACTACCACAAAATGGCTGACAGTTCCCTAGTAGCATCTTCTGGTGATTTATCCTTCCATTAAATCAAAACTTCATGGATAGTACGTTAACATAATTGATTATCCTTGGTGTTCAAAATTGCTTCTGGTTGGATCAAAATGGGGCCTTCTTCATCTAGTTCCAATAATGTAGTTTGAACTCAACAATTATGACCCACAACCTTCTTCAAACAAGACGTATGAAACAATGGGTGGATCTTGGAGTGTGTTGGGAATGCCAATTTTTAGGCCACCTACCTAATGTGTTCAACAATATGATATGGGTCATAAAACTTTGGTGCAAGATTTTGATGGCCTTTAACTTTTAGAGAGGTATACTTATAAGGTTGGAGATGAAGGAAAACCTAATCACCTTCTACAAATGAGCACTTTGAGTGGTGCTACTCTACCAGTTGCTTTATGCAATTTTGATTCACTACCCAGATTTTGTTAGTGTGTTAAGAATGACATCATGATTACGAAGCAAACTATATACTATTTGTACGTTGCACATACCTAGTAGATTTTAAACCATTGAGGGCGATTGTTGGCCATACACCACTTCATATGGTGTCATTTTTATAGCCTCATGATAAGTGGTATTATACCACCATTATGTCAAAAGTAACCATTGTTCCCACTGGTGTTGCTTTTCAGATGAAAAACATTTGTTAGTTGGAATATTTCACCTTCCGCGGACAGTAAAGTGTTCCACTGGTCTGAATGGTTCAAATCCAAAACAAATGAATGACAAAGGTTGAAGATCCTCCTTGGACGCCATAGATACCTGGAATGTGATGCTTCGATAGTAACCCTGTGTACCTACAATCAGATTAAACACGCAAACACATCAAATCTACCAAAATAAAATCTATTGATCCATGTTAGTGACTAAGGAATCTATCAACATACATGTGAAATCAAACAACAACAGGAATGTGGGACGGAAATCAGCTTTGCATTAAGATAAAATGGAGAAGTTTACAACCAATTAAGTCTTAGTGTTGACATGCATCTCCATGAAACCAAACACTCTCATCCCCATAAGCTCTAACTTTTTGCTCTCTATGCTCTCCAATGGCTTGGGCCAAGTAATCAATCCAACAACAGAACAATACCTTAATAGTTCCCCCCTCAACCATGGACATGAGCTTGTATTTATAAGGTTTAATGGATAGGGATGGTTGAGAGATTTGTGGATGAGGTGGCCTCTAAGATCCTAGGATGAGGGATCTTGAGCTCAACTAATCCACAATGATATGGATAAGGGAGGACATGAGGCTCATGATCTAGAAGCCTCGAGAATCTTCTATTTTTCCCATTTTACCCAGGGTACCGCTTTTCTCCTTCAATGACATAGCGGTTTAGGTAAGAAACGCTTATGGACTAAGGGCCATAAGTGGTGGCACCACTTGTGGATAGCAAGGGATAGGCGATGCAAGCAAGGTACCGCTCTTGGACAAAGGGGAAGGCACGGTGTTGAGCATTTTTGTGAAAGATTGACAAAATGGTATGAGTTTCCACTCCAAGTGCTGGGATTCAGGGCAAGTAGGTATGTTAAGAGTCTTATCACATGACGGTGATAGGATTTTGGTATAACAGGATGCCCCCCAAAGCATGAGTCTTAGAGGAATACAATAAATGATAGCTTTGAGAGAACAATTCGTCGCTACGAGGTGAAAATGTCGGCTCAATCGGAGCATGTCATCAAGTAGGCATCTGTAGTACATCAGTATGTTGACTCATAGACACAAGTAACCAACTCATGGCTGCAGACCAATACAAGACAGATCCACGAGAGGAATAAACAAGCATGGATATTAGAATATAGCGTAGATCCATGTGATAGAGGACTCAAACTTGGACATAGCTACCAGACATACAATGTAGATCTATGTCATACAGATGCAAATTTGAGCATAGCCACGACCATACAAATGTGGATCCATGCTAGATATACAAAACTCCATCGCAACCTGGGGAAAAGCAATGAGTGCTTTAAATAAACACCCAGGGTCTTCGTCTCGTCTTCCACAAAGTACAATTCTATCCATGTGATTACAATGATCTGAAGTCAAACATGGTAGAAACCACTTGATTACTGACCAATGATGTGAACCGTTAACAGGTGCGAGGGAGATCACCATTGATGTCAATGATTCCCAAGGTACCCTAGTACAATCTACTAAGTGTGAATAGATGTCCTGATGTCGAACACCCAGTCGATTCTATCGATCAAATGTCAATGATGTGAACCTATGTTGAGAGCGAGAGAATTTGTCATTAAGGCATACAGATCTCAAGGTACTAAATATTGTTTCTAAGACTATTTCCCGGATGATGAGCTGATGTCGACGAGAAAAAATCTCGTCGAAGGAGGGCCATGATGAGTCCCACATCGACGACACGAAACTCAGAACATAGTTCTAGAATGAAGTGAATGTAGTAACCATAATACTGACTCAAAAATACTGACACAAAGACTGTGTGGACTGTAGAGGCAAAACTTCTTCAAATCCCCTTTGAACATCGGGCGGCATGACAAAAAGACTTGGTAGCATGACTGAACTGGACAAACACACAATGCGAGAGTGGACAATGCATTCTTTTGAAAGACTCAAAGGAGTGACATGACTCATGAAAGTGGTTTGTCGTGGAGATCAACTGAATACCCAATTGACTAACATGATGTGCATATAAGTGCCATGTTCAAAGGTAACGACAAATAACTACCATTATTTGCAAAATAATTCCCTTCCCATTTCCCCCATCATGGTTGATGAGTGCCTCTTTTCTATTTTACGAGTTCAAAGAGGGTAACAAACACTCAATATAGCTTGTCAGAAGACAAGTCCATACTCATATGTTTTATGAACCTGAGAGAGGAGGGCTTCATTCCCAAAACGGGTCTGTCAATGTTTAATTTAACGAGTCCACTGAAAGAAAACTCGGTATCGTTCATGTTTAGAGAGTATGAACGATTACGGAAGAAGACTCCAGAGGGGTCCTTTTTCGTATGATTTAGTCCCTAAGGCCCGAAAAAGTATAAAATCATACCTTAGGGAACTCTTCCAGTCATGATTGGCTGGAGTGTTCCTTTTTCGTAAATAGTCCTATTCGAACCGAAAAAGAGATAACCTACCGTCGGACAGATGACTCTTCAAATACTTTAACGAGCATGAAGAAGACAAGATCACTCGACAATATTTTCGTATTTAGGGAACCTGAAAAGAGTTTAAAGAGAACTCCATGAGGTTTCTTTACACAATGTCACTTTTTACGAGCCTGGAAAGAATCGAAAACGGACTCGACGATCTTTTCGTGTTTAAGTAGCCTGAAAAGGAGGTGAAAAGAAGACTCCATGACGATTCTTTACACAATGTCAATTTTTCACGAGCCTGGAAAGAAACTGAAATGGACTCGGACCTTTGATACTAGGTTTAAAGAGCGTGACTAAAGTGTCATAATAAACGCTCATCGACCTTTTCCGTTTTATGAAAGTGCGAAAAAGCGATAAACAAACTTCCAAAGCTTCTTACTATAGTCCTCTTATCCTGCAATAGACTCAGAAACAAGTGTTAAATGCATTTATAACTAGCATTAAGGGATTACGACAAATAAACATTGATTAAAACACGGTTTTATATCAAAACTATAGTATGTCAGACCCAAAAATGCCTATATAAGTCATGTAAATAGTAAAAAATCAAATCATTTCACTATTTACCCATAGCGAAGAGCATTTGGAGCACTTTCTTAGCCAAATCTTCAGCAGCTGATATCGAGAGTTCCCACCGTCCATTTTGAGCACCTCCAGTTGCACGTAACAGCTAAAACCCTAATCTTTCATTTCATAGCATTTATTTTGAGCTTTGATGGGTTTTTGGGCTTATATGGCAAGCCCTAAAGCCTTAAAAGCAGGCACCACGCATACTCCTTGCGGGATATGCGGTACCACTCAAGAACCATGCCTATAACATAGTTGACAGGCAGTGCCACCGCCTGTCTCCAACGGTGCACAAGCGGTGCCGGCCGTGGAGATTTTAAACAAATAGGATGAGAAAAAATAAGTCATTCTTCTGATTTTTAATGATTAGGGATGATTCTAATGCATGCTATGATTGTTTTTTATTGGTCTTGGTTGCTCAAAACATGGTGATATGGAAAGAAATAACACATGACAATGATGATGCTTTTGCTGAGAGAAATGTGGATTGTATTGCCACATTATGGGACTGTGGGCTCCTGAAGTTCTTCTAGACCCCAAGCATGGTGTCACATGAGCGGTTACTGGAACACATACTGTGGATGTGGAATCCAGAGCAGCAGTACTTCGAGGTGGGGGCCCATATTCTTACAGTGGAAGCAGAGGACATCTACTTCTTAACTGGTCTCTCGAGACGGGGTGCCCCCATCTCACTGACAGGTTCCCGTGGAGGGGATATTACCACTTGAGAGCTTATAGATCGTCACTGTGCCCTAGGGATGAGCACATTGGGGAAGAAAATCCCCGCCAGAGTAGTGACGGATGGGCCCCTATGGACCATCCTATTTACTATGCAGAGGGTGGCCGGGAGTCAGGGTGTGCACCAGGCTTCTAGGGCACACATGTTGTATGCCATAAAGGCCATGGCACCCACGGTATTCAACTAGGCGGAAGCCATGCTTCCCATATTCAAAGATTAGCTAACTAAGTGTCGGCAGGGAGAGCTAAAACAATTTGGCTTTGGCTCCATTTTAGCCTGCTTCTTCTTTGAGCGGGTTCCACAGATGAGACCTCAGGTGGTCTTTCGGAGTCTGAGAGCGCGGGACCCCCGTATGCTGAGGTGGGTCCAAGTCATGGCTCGTATAGGAGCAGGTAGGGGAAGGGTGAAGTTCGGTGACCCGTTCTTCAGATGGCTCCGAGATCAGATCCTCATGGTTGAGGATTATGCTTATGCAGGTACGGACTTCACCAGAGATCCTGACCTACCACTCCCACTTGGTAGATAGTGGGGAAACATCAGTAAGAAGCAAGAAACCCTAAAATGGATGAAATGTTTTTATGTTTTTTATGTTAAGTGACGAGACCTGTATATTCTCGTGCAGATGTTGGAGCAGCGCGACCTGGAGGAGCTTCTCCATTGGATAGGCGAGCTAGAGCCCGCTTTGTACCATAGGGTGATGATATCACCGGGGAGCTAGAGGAAAACCTGGAGAGGTTAACCTTGGATATCCCAGATGCTGCCATTGATGACCTCCCGATGAGATATCAAAGATCCACAGGGGGAGTACCGGGTCGATTCAGTAGGCTGCTATGTAGAGTAGCTCGAGCAGTGATGTGCTATCACGAGCACCACTAGTGTATGAGATGTGTACTGAAAGCTGACAGCTTCAGGATTTTGTATGATGGTTTTGCCTGAAAGCCTACGTGCTTTAGATGAGGTCTCGGGTAAAATACATTTCCCATTTGAGACATATAAACACCAGGTAAAAGTCTGTATATATATATATATATATATATATATATATATATATACAGACT
>LPNX010404303.1:0-31735 GCA_001517045.1 Pseudotsuga menziesii
TGATTATTTTAATTAATAAATTGATGAATAATGGAGAAAATCCAAAATCAATAACTCAAAGGATTCTCAACCGATTTGACTGAAATCAATCAGATCTGGAGCAGATTGACTGGATCTGACAAATCCTTGACTAAAGGAGGGGATCAAATCATATCTGGAGCTGAGCTACAGTGATATTCATGAGGAACTGCGCCCCCCCTCTCTCTTCAACACGTTTTGGCTCTCCTGGATGCTCTATGGGCCGATGTGTCAGTGTATGGTTTGATGTGTCAGCCAGATCAGGCCCCCGGTTGACAAGTAGGCTCAGTTCAGTGTCAGTTCTGCATTGATGAACTATCCATCAGCTGATTTCACTTGATTCCATGAGGAATTGGGCCCCCCCTGGGCTAGATGGCTTGCAATTTGTATAAATCAAGGCACAGCCTCCTCTTCCAAGCTAGTTAGAGCTGGACTGAAGGTCTTGCCATTGTAACTGTTTACTTATCTTATTTTGTTGAATAAAGAAAAGCTTTGGAGGCTTAATTGTGGATTATCTTTCATGTGTGGATTGTCATTGTCTTGCTGCAATCGAGGTGAAACTACTATTTTTCCAGTTTTTTGCACTTAATTATTGTCTGCCTGAATGGTTTCTTAAATCATAAGGATAGATCATTGTAAGTAAGCTTACTTACTTTCTATTTGCTGCATATGTTTGAATGAGTTAATACCTGTATGTTAAATAAGGTTATTTGCATACTGTATCATCCCTTTCTCATATGTATCTTCAGATCTGATAGTTCTGTATGAAGGAATTGTGTTGTAGCTTACAGGTTTGCCGTAGCTAGAAGATCTATGGTTCAGGTTTGATTCCATTGATTTCCAGCAGATATTTCTAAGATCGTGCCCCTCGGTGCTTCTCTACCAAGGTCCCTCTACAGATCTGCTTCAACAACAAGCACCTTTCTTCCCCTTTCTCTCTTTTAAAATTATTAAACTTTCCTCAAACTGGTTACTTTAAGGTCTCTTTTTAAATCTGATATATCTCATAAAGAAAAGCATACATAGATCTAATTATCAAGATCCCTTCAATTTTCTAGATCTTAGCTTCATTGTGCACATAAAGTTCAAATTCAAGAGATCTAGCTAAAATTGCCTTAGTTTCGCAAGTAGTTTTTTGAAAAATTCATAGCTTGCTGTTAAGGTAGTTTCATTTGTTGTTCAATAATTTCAATATTCTGCAATATCAGTGCTATTAATTGGCTGCACAAACAGCAGGCCAATATCCCAAGGAAAGCTTGCTTTCCTTGGTTCCCTTTTCGTCGGTTTAACTAGTTTAATTTCATTAATTTTTTGAGATAAAGTAGGCTGACCCAAAGGCACTCTTAAAGTGTTTTGGGGCATTTTTTATTCTATTTCACTCGCTATCATTTAGCAGGTCTAACAGAGAAGAAAATAAGCTGCTGTCCAAAGTGGCTTTTGGAGCGCTCAAATCCCCCCAGGGGGCTCTCGTTTGTCACATAATTTGTAATTGTTTTGCATAAACTGTAATATCTTGGTTTCAGCCTATATAAGGACCAAGAAAGCTCTGTTTTATCAGTGCTTTGATATTTTAATCTCTGTAATAAAATCATCCTTTGAGTAGGCTCTTTCGAGCCCATTCCCCATCCCCCTTGGGGGGATTCGCGTCGGTGCCTTTTTCATCTTTTTCTACTTATTTCCTTTTACTAGAATTTATCTAATTGGTAGGGTAGTATATTTGATCTTGCTGTTAATTCCATATTCCATATCTTATTTTCAAAAGTAATCATAATACCTACCCCACGATTTTCCGAGTGACCCGCAAGGGGAAAGAGATTCGTGGTAGGATTAATCAGAAAACCGCATTTGTGTAGTTCTGTTATTTTCTCATCTTTTGTTTATCAGCATTTTAAAATTTACCCCTCCTTGATTCCCCGATTGAGATCCACTTGGATCGAAAGAGGTTCTTGGAGGCTTTTATTTTAAGCAAGAACACATCTTTTAAAACTTATTAAAATTTACAAGAGTCCAGTGTGTATGCTCTGCACTTGGCTGCGGTTCGTCCGATCAGTCAAGCTGTATCAAAAGCACTTGGGTGACTAGCATAATTAGGACTCACCTTCCCCAATTAACAAACCATCAGGTGAAAATCCAACACCTCGATCAAACCTTTACGGTGGCAAAATACCCAAAGGAAGCTGGAACCTACTGAAAAGTGACCTTGGGGCACCGATCTCTGTCACACCCTAATGGGTGCGTTACGAACACAGCCCCAGAGACTCCATTTCAGCCCACATATTCCTTGCGGGTAGCCGTATAGGCTTTGTTTTGGACATACTCCAAGTACTCTCGGGTATATCTGGAGTCCCTCTTAAGCCTAATTTAAACAACTCACACTCCAATTTTAACTTAAAACATACCAAGATGCAATCGCAAAACATTTATTCCAAACACATGCAAGCACACTAATCTCT
Source organism: Pseudotsuga menziesii (assembly GCA_001517045.1). NCBI lineage: Eukaryota > Viridiplantae > Streptophyta > Pinopsida > Pinales > Pinaceae > Pseudotsuga > Pseudotsuga menziesii. The sequence continues at coordinate 2,472 of LPNX010404303.1, forward strand.
TTTTACTCCATTTTTAAGGCACTGGTCTTTTCTGCTTCATATATATATGGTGTATCAACTTTGTGCTTTCGTGTGTATATTTGTATCTTGTCATCTTAATTGCTTATAGTTAAAATATTCAAACTCCTAAATAACTGATTCAGTACAACATCATTACACTAAGAAATCATCCTTAGTAACTTAATAGGGTCTACCCCCCTTGGCTTCGTTAGGAGTTGAGCCTAAACGGATGAGTCAAGAACAAGGTGACAGCCTTAACTCGAGACTTGCCCCCAAGGACACACCGAGTGGCTTGAAGATTTCTGCCACGTGATCCAGGTGTGTGAAAAGGAGGCAACAATAAGCATAGGGTGAATAGGGAGTTCAGTGTTGGGGATCATGTTTATCTCAGAGTGAGGGAAAAGAAGAGTTCCTTGAAGCTTGGAAGTTGTGCCAAGATATCACCAAGATATTGTTGGCCATTTGAAGTGCTTGAAAGAATAGGGCCATTTGCATATAGACTTGCATTTCCTGCTAGCACTAGAGCTCATAATGTTTTTCATGTTTCTTTGCTTAAGAGATATGTACATGATCCTAACCATGTGATAAATTGGGATGTGATTCTAGTGGAACCCGAGGGAGAGTTCTGAATCAAGCCAATGCACATCCTTGACGAGAAGGTCACAATGCTCCGGAATCGGGCCATAGGGTAGGTAAAGGTGCAATGGGAGCACTACGGACCTGAAGAGGCTACATGGGAGCTGGAGGATGCCATGCGGTTGGCACATCCAATTTTTTTCAGTTCTGCGGAACACTGAGGCGATACCAGTGTAGCATTTTGTTCAAATTTTGTAAAGCACTGAGGACAGTGCTATTGCAGGGGGAGAGGAATGTAACAAATCGGTTTTTACCCCATTTCATTAAATGTACATGATGTATATATTGTAATGAATCGTGGTGCAGAGCTAAAGGAAAAATCCCCACCATCGATTTAGTTTTGTTATGTTTTGGAAAACAGAATCGTTGCCAATGGTCTATCATGGTATATGGCATATATTAAGTTTTGTCATGATGTAAATATGCATCTTTACTTAAATAACCTAACCAACTATGTTCACGGCAACTAAATTGAGAAGGGGCATGATTTTCCCAAGGATAAGGGGGGGGGATTGTTAAACTTTGAACCCATGGGGAAAATCCATGTGTCAATTGTTAAACCCTTTTGACTTGCTCACCTTCCCTTGTCTTATCCAACTACCACCATTAAACGTTCTGCTATTAGTTGGGCTAGTTATGGTTGGGGAGTGGAGTGTGGCAGGACTGTCAGTCCTTGCCCACATGCACACTCCACTAGCAAGTTGACCCTCACGTTGGCAAGGAAAACCACCACCACCATCATTCCATGTTGACTCTCCATTGTCTCCACTACGCCATTCTCTCCAATGTCTGTTCATCCTCATGCAGGGACGATAGTTATGTTCATCCTCATGCAAGGTAAAATTCCCTGTGTCTCACGCAGAGGATTCTTTCCTATTTTGGTCTCACGCAGCCAAGAGAAGGAGCCGTTTTCCACTGTCATTCACATTTTCCACAGAGAGGAATCGGGTGTGTTTCCATTCGTATTTTGGATCTAGTGTAAATCTTCTCTCACGCACTAGGTTCTACGTTGTTGTTACTCACACAGCAAGCTGGGGGCTGTTCGGTCACTATCAACCATGATTTTTCCTGTGGAGAGCGATTTTTACACTCAGGGACTGTGTTCTTCCTGGTGGCTTCATTGTTAAGAACAGACTGTTGTTTCCCCATGTTGTTGGTCATGTCTGTTTTACATTTTGGGACTATTGTAGGTTGCTTTGGAGTCATTTTGGCCACGATAGGGCCAAGAATGACTCAAGAGTTGTTTTCCTTCAACCCAAGCTGTGAATCACTTGTGTGACTGCATGTATGTAGTGGTTGGTCTTCGGATTGTGTTGGGATCAGGGATGGGGGCTTGGTTTGCTTGATAAACCTGGTGTGTTTGGAAACCACACAGACAAAGCTAGAGGGTTGGCTTTCTTCTCCACAACCCCTGAATACCATTGGAAGGGAAGTCAAGGCCTGAGGGACTATGTAGCAGAGAAGGGACTGATTCCTTATGTTGGGTGTGTGTGGGTGTCTTAGAAGTTAGGCTAGTTCTAGTGTAGGTGTTCCTAGCTCTGTAATGGGCTCACCATCTTAGCATTTAGTCTTTCCCAGCTCCTTGATGGCCTCATAAACCCAACTGTGTTGACTTGGTTGTGTTTTGTGTATCCTTGGCTATGTGTAAGCTTGCTTGTTCCTTATTCCTTGGGGAATCATGCCCAGCTTAGGGGTGGAAAAATTGCTGAGAGATTCAGGAGCATGCTAGCCTATGGTTGGGTGGAACGTTGCAACAATGTAGCTGGTTGTGGGACAAGTTCTTTACAAGATAAGTATTCTTGTCTAATTTACTTCTGCAATCATATTTGATGTTTAATGAATAATGATGAGCATGTTGAATCCTTGTATGAACGTATGTTTGCTTCCACTGTATGATAAATAATCATGTATGCATGTTCTAGTTCAAAGCATTTTGTTTCAGCATTTTATGTGCATACATGTTCATGGGGCAGTTTCCTGGATGGTCAATGCCATGGTAGCGTCCTCTTCGTCAGTCGGAGGTTCGGGGACGTTACATGTAGGAATCCATTTTGAGTGTGGTTTAACCATGGCTTTGATCCATTTGTGCCTACTGTAGGTATTATGTCTAAACTGGCATATAGGTTAGGTTTCACATCCGTTTTCATTTTGCATAACCTTATGACCATTTCATTTTAACCTTAGGTACGAACCCATTCCATCTTGTCATGGAGCCTTCTTGCTGCTTTTAGAAGTGACATGTTGTGAATGGTAGAGATTTACCATACATGGGTACCCTAGTTAGATCCTGTTTTGCACTTAGTGCCCATGCTGACATTTATCCTTTAGGGTGTGGGTGTCCTTTGTATAGTACCTCCATGACTTTGAGCAAGAGCTTCATACTCCTCTTGACCTTTATGCTAGCCTTTTCCTCGGGACTCCCTTGTATATGTCAAGTTGTAATTACATTATCGTGAGTTTTGCTTGCATTATTGAGCCTTATGCCGGCTTCCCTGACTTTGATTATTAGCCATATAGCCCGAGCTTGTCTCATGTCTAGCTAAGTAAAGCCATTGTATATATCTTTTGCAGCTCGATTCCCCATTTTGTACTGGGAGGGGACTTTCCCCCGAGTGTCGTTATCTTGCACATGTTTCCTTACATTGAGCATAGGTATGTTCCACTGCTTGGAACTAGCTTGTTTTCCCTTTGACACTCGTCTCCTACTATATTTGTAACTATAAATAACTTTTATTCTCTTTCAAGCTTTTCAAAATATCTGAAAAAGTCCAAAAAAAATCAAAAAACCAAAAAGCTGGATAGGAAAAGATGTTATCTTTGGCAGCAGTCGAGTCGTGTCACCTTCAAACAGAGAACTATATATCACATCCATTGGTTGGGTTAGTATTTTGACTTTAGGATCTATACTCGTTTTTTCTGAGTTTATCTCCACTGACTGGTTAAGCTTCCAGTCCCTATGGAGCCTCTGTCAATGCCTCATGTGTCGTAGAGATGTCCCAGTTTTTTATATCAAGTCTATGTTGCCTACATTCAGTCACCATTCTCCTTTATTCTCTTGTTCGAAGGAAGTTGAAGCCTAAGTCTTCCATTCCTCAGTTTTCTTGACTTTGCATGTCGGCCATTCCCGATACTATTACTAGTTCGTGCACATCTTGTTCGATTCCTCCAACATTATACAATGTTGTTGAGTACCTCGTGTTGGTTGATGTGGCATGCATTAATTCCCTCTTTCTATCGGATTCCATCCCATCGACTTTAGATGATTTATTCTGGGATAGGAGTCTAGAGTCATTTGAGTTCCTTGAGACTTACAGTCATCGGTGGTAGGTTCTCTCACCATCGACAGTTTTGGGAATACATCAATGTCCCCTGATCGATGGATTCTTCCAAGTGTTTGACCTCAACAATTTTATTCGCACTTGTTAGATTGCACTCTAGTACCTTTATTCCCATTTTCATTATCGGTGGGTGATCTTGCATTTGTTAAAGGTATACATCAATGACCGGTAATCAGATGATGGACTACTATATTCGACCTCGACACCTCTATTCACATAGTATGACATGTACTCGTAGAAGTTTGTGTAGAAGACTTTATATATTGGTAGCATTTCCTATATGCTACCTCCTTAATCGTGCCAGCGTTCATGAGATTTCATTTCTCATGACTTGATTCCAGTGTATGTCAGATATCTTCATCCCTTATGGAGATCTTGATCCATAGTATATCTTCATCTTTCATGGAGATCTTGGTACTTTGTATATCTTCATCATGGATATTCTGATCTATTGTGTATTGTATGTGGCGATGACCACACATGTCATAGTTTGTATATCATGCCTATTCATGGCCATTGTACTGTTATGTATTTGGGACTTCTATATGTATTTGCAGTCATGTGCAGAGTTTGATTATTGTATTATACTATCGGATGGCTAGTTCTTCCACATGGTTCTTCAGCACTGCACTTCTGGGATTGATTTATAATGTATTTCGGCCATCATGTTACCCCTCTGACCTCACACGCTAAGGGGCATCTGTTATAGCTGATTTTACCACACATGGTTGATCAAACTTTTATGGCCTTCCCTGTCCCTTTATAGACTCTTTGGACCCCATGGACTATTTTTGTACCTTTGATGTTTCCAAGATCATCCCTAAAAACACTCATTATTTGTTGTACGTGACGTTTAATCCCTTTCTCTCATATATACATGGATATTACCCCTACACCCGCCTACATCGGGATGTGGGAAAAAGGACAAATGTTTTTGGAGTTTTCCTTGATGTGGATCTGAATCACTTGTCTCTTGGCCTTCCATATGCCTCAATATCACTCATATTTGACCTTCCATTACCTCATTGAAGCACATTATAAGGAACCCTTTGGATACATTGAAAAGGAGGGAACCCTTTGGATACATTGAAAAGGAGGAATGGAAGAGCAAGAAAACTATACTACCATTATTGCCGTAGCTTGCTTATACTTGATTCTACATCCCTTTGTCCCTTGGATCACTTTTTTTTCTTCCCAAGCTGTCCTTTGCTTGTGAGCTTGCTATCAAGAGATGGAGGATTGAGGTGGTGGAGGCCCAGGTGGAGGACTCAGTTTATCCAGTTCACAGACGTGCCAACAAAGGTTGTCACTTATGTAATCTCTTATTTATTTAATAGAAATATATTTTCTTGTCCAATGATGTGCATTTAAATGAATATTGAATCCATGGATGTGTTTAATTTCTTAGGTATCATTGATTATATATTCTATAATAGGCCCAACACTACATTATATAGCATGCTTGCCGTGTTTACTGTTGTTGAGAGTAAATTGCTAACGCAAGTGGGATTGGAAAAGGCTCAATGGGGATCTACTACAACCATCTGGAATAAGGTATGTTTCAATATCCTTTAGTGTTATATATTTTATTTCTCTTGCATATGGGGAAGGGATTGATTTCGGCGGTTTCTCTGTCTGTTGTGGTACACCCCAAGCCATAGGAAGTTTTCTCCGTAACATTCACAATCTTCAAGGAGGTTCTAAATATTGATGCCAAGAAAAAAGGAGGATATGTTGAAGCACATGAAATAAATTAAGGTAAGTGGTATGACACAAATAAGGCTTTATTTGGCTAAGCAAGCATCCTCGAAATCATTGGGTTGCACACCATCAATGAGAGAGGTATGCACAAAGTGTGAAGGATTTGGTACATAGATATCAGAATCTAAGATAGGATATTTAGAGAACAATGAAAGGGTGATAGTATCATCATTAATATCAATAGCATCTCCATATTTTACTTCCTTTTTATCAATAGTATGACAAGAAGAAAAATAACCTTCAAGAGACACAGAAAAAGATGGCTCTTCAATATTTGCTTATTCATTGAAGGAGGAAGCATTAGAATCAAGGAGAGTAGAAGCAACATGAACTGTATGAGAAAATTCTTCATCATGATAAAATTCATCAGAGAATGTTGAGGACAAGAATTATTGAGAGAGAGAACAAGAGGAGATGTTGGGTTCGCTCCATGCTTCATCTTTTATTTGCTGCAAACCAAAATCTTTGTCCAAATTCTTCCAAAGCTCAAATGGATACTCAGTAGAATCTATGAGATGATGTATATTTGGATACATTCCCAAACACATAATTCCATAATATCTATCACAATTATTTATCCAGTCAATCTTCTCTTTATAAGACTCAGGTTCGTTCAATGTACCAATGGAGACATCAAAGAGACATTGCCTCTTCAAGTATGTACTCATCTTTGGCTTCCAATAAGTATAGTTGAAAGGAGAAATTAGAGGAACTTTTGAATCCATATAGAAGCTGTTGATATGCTCTAAGATATACTCTCTACAACCTGTAAAACAAAACTAAGAGAAAATCATGTAATCTAGACAAGTTGTTCTTCAAAGAGGGATAGGATACTGGATGCACTCCTCAACTCTGTAGAACTTGATCAACCTTGCTTCTCTGATACCATGTAGAAGATTCCAAGGTTGTTTTTCCTGTAGCTCTAATACCATGTAGAAATAATAGATCAATGCTATGAGAAATGATGCTAAGAAGAAGCACAAGAAATATATCTTGCTACTAAGAATTCTCACAAGCATACACAGGAAAAATGGAGAGAAGAAAAGAGACTGGGTCACATGAATGAAGAGATGAATATTGGTGTGTATCCTTCCATTGAATAATTATGAATAATAGTGTACATAATTATTACATCCCTCATAGGAAAATCAAGTTGTATGGAGACAACTCATAAAGCTCAAAAAGGCTGACTTACCAAAATATAGCAAACCCCCATGCATGGCTAAAGCACTTCCCAAATCTATCAAGGACCTCACGAAATGGAAAAAGCATGAGTGAGTTTTCAAGGATATGGAAAAAACATGCTAATCCTAAAAAATGGAGGAAAATTCATGAAGGATGGGTTGGCAACAAAAGCACCCGGTTTCCTAGTTTGACTAGCTTTACCTTATCCATAGAAAAGCATGAAAAGAAGAATAAAGTAGAATCTGCTGTAAAGTGTTGTATACTAATTTTGGATGGTCAAAAGGTGGTCACGTTCTACCCAAAATTAGAAATAAACCATTCCTATGATATAGATGGTATGTATTGACATTAAGGTGCAAGTGGATGCCAACTAATTAAGCTAGTGGGTGAATAATTAATCAAATAATGATTAATTATTTTATCCTAAGTTATGAGTGGGTTTAAAATATTCCAACACAAATCGAGGGAATTTTGTATGTAAATATCCTACTGAAAGAAAAGGTGGAAGTGCTTCGGAGGGAATTGGAAAGTTGGAAGGAAGCATACAAGAAAAAGGTGGAGAAAAGGCTACACATATTGGTAGAAGCTGCAGACAAAAGAATGTGATGAAAGTGGTCTGCCTAGAATGTGGTGAAATTTTTTACCAATCAGGATATAAAGTTATAGTGTGGGAATTTGGGGCACAAAATCCTGCATAAGCAATTGAAGAAGAAAGAGAGGCACCTGTTGTGGAACTAAAGGGTGAAGATTAACCATAGTTTGAGATGATCACTGATTTAGAGTTAGGGGAGGATGACCAGTTGCAATCCCAGCCATCAGGGGGGATGAAAGCACTCCTGGATAAATTTGATACAAGGGATATTGAAGTCACCCAGGAGAAACCTCAACAGTTTGAAGAAGTTGGAAGGAAGGGTGTTGTCACACAAGAACCAACACCCTTAAAAACTCTTGTTGAGGATGAAATTCAATTGGAAGCAATTGAGCCACAGGTTGATACAATTTATGATCACAACCTAGAGGTCCTTGAAGAAACTCCAGAACAGTCTCAAGACATAGAACTGATCCAAGAAGAATTCCAACAGGAAGAGGATGTTGTTACACAAGAACCAGCATCCCCAAAATTTTATGTTGAGAACACAGAACATACTAAAGGTTGTTGGGATGGGATTCAAAAGAGGGATACTGTTACACAAGAACCATTATTCCTGAAATCATTCATTGATGTAGCCACATAGACAGAGGTTGCTACAATATTGATGACAAAATATGCTGCTACAAAAGAACTAACATTTTCAATCACATTTGCCGAAGGTGCCACACAAACAAAGATTGCTGCAACACTAATGGAGTAGGATGTTGTTGCACAAGAACCAACATCCTCAAAATTAGTTACTGAAGCATTTATATAGGAAAAGACTGCAGCAACATTGAGCAAATATGAATATGTGACACTCCTAATTCCAAGTGAGAAGGATGAAACAGTGAGTGACAATGTCGCAATGCAAATTCCTCCAAAAATTGTCTCAGATTTTGATGACGAAAAGAATGCAAAGCTCGTGTTGTTGAAGGTGGAGGTAAGAAAGTGGAAAGATCATCTGTATCGATGTCAGGAAGGAATGGTTCCTATTGTTGCACATAGAAAAACTATAAAGGAATTGAGGAAGAAATGGCTAGAGGAGATAATATTTCAAAGGCTTTGTTGGGAGGCGGTGCAGAAAGAGTTAAAGGATTTGAATAAATTCAAGTCCATGCAGAAGGAGAAATATCATTTGTATGCCCTCTTCCAGGAATTGATGAGTTTCAAATACCCATCTTCCTCCTACCCGGTATTCTTGTATGAACAATTAACTTTGTTTAAATTAAAATCCTTGAAGGAAGGGGGATTTTTTCAATTGACACCCACTGCCCAATTTTTGGAAATATTTATGGAAAACAGCTTCACTAAGCAGAACCTTCTATGTGAATTTTATTTGCATGATATGTCATGCCCTCTTGACCTCCATTCTAACCCTGCTCCTTATTTAGGAGATTTCTATTTGAGGGAATTTTCCTCTTTTGTCAACAATCATGTGCAGTGGGAGAGAGCCTTTCAGACAATATCTCAGAATGAGGCTAACTCCAATCTCTAGATTCAAAGTGAGCCCCAATCCCCTCAGCTCCTTCTTACTCTCCAGGAAAAGAGGATGGAATCTCCCATGAAAACAGCAGCTGATTGAACTACAAGAAAAGTTCATCTCTACTTGTGTTGACCATATTTCTAAAGAGAAACATCTAGCTCTAAAATGAAGTGAGCATAGATGGCAGACTTCTTCCTCAGCCTTAAAGAAAAGGGACCCTTATTGTTTTAAGAACTTTAAATAGGCACTCCCTAGGGTCGAAGGATATGTTGACTGTATGAAGAAGTGTGGATTTCATTGGTTGGGACGTAAGCTGAAGTTTCCACTCATTTGGTGGCCATCAAGGCCTTACAGGGATGACTTTTCATTGGCCAAGAAAGAGGAAAATAAGTGTTGGAAGTAATGGGTTTCCCATAAAGGATATCTGGATGGGGGTGAACCACCTAAATGCTGCTACAATTTTTCCTTTGTCCATGAGCGAGGTATAGTTCCAGAATTAGATTCAGATTAGTGAGGTTGTTGCATGAAGACATGCAACATGATAGTTGGGGGGTGATGTTGGGTCCTAAAATACCCCTTTTTGACCACACCTATTATACCCTTTTTCCTTGTCTTATTTCATTCCTATGCTCTAGACAGATGTTTTCCCTTCAAATTGAGCCTTGAATATTTACAAGTATGACTAATTATTGTTTTATCTTATTTATGCCTACGATTGTTATGTTCATAACTATGCCTCTTGAATTATGATAAAACATCGTGATTTCATAAAGATATTTCAAGATTTGAGAAACACATATGTAGCAAACTGGTTGATCTGAAGAGAAGATGAGCTTTTGGTTCCAGCAGTTACCTTCTAGTCCCATCCCCACACATTGGGTGCAAACAGCGGTCAGCATTCCATGCATAGCTACAACATACTTAGCTGCAACAGACTCAGTTGTGATAGCGCGGCATTTCTTAAGGCATAGTTGCAACAAACATGGTATCTCTTAATTGGTTACATCTATTCACTAACAGCTTGAGCAATAGGATTGCCTATATTCTCTACTTCCATTCAATTTCACTCACAACTGTAATAGCTTGTTGTAAGAAGGAATCCTAAGGATTGTAAATCTTCATGGCTGCCTGATATTAGTGGGTGAAGGTTATGATTGTTCAGGTATAAATATGGGGAAACATTATGAGCCAAGGGTTGGTTGATTATTGATCAGATTGTGTAAGATTTGACAAAGAGTTGTACCTTGTAATTCGCATTTTTAATAAAAGGAGCAAGATTATTCAGACTTCTATGTCTTAACTTATGCTAATCCCAATTTCTCTATTCGAAGGCTGGGCCTGCCTTCCCATATAGATCACCGAGTTAATTAGATGTTGTGATTGTTTTTTTGTGTGGTGTGGAAATTTTAGTAATTGCATTATTTACAGTTAGCTTCAACAGTAATGATTTATCATTTTATTTCCTCTGATAGTAATGTTTTCATTTCCTTTAAGTTGTAATTGTGTGGTGTGACAGTCAACAATTTAGGTTAGTTTCCATTATGCTTGTGTGCCAATAGTTATTACAGTCAAGCTCAGCTCCAGTTCCTTTCAATTACTTGTCTTTCTCAGGTTTGCTAATTTAGTCAAATTATGGTCTAGAGTTGTTTAGTTCAATTGATTTTGTTTCCAATTCTTAGATTAGTTGAATTAAACTGGTTATGATGGTTTTAAATATAGTTTGATAATGTTAGGATTTAACTTTCTGCAAAAGTAAGTCTAGTTATCTATTTCTAGATTCGTTAATTGTTGGATTGATACTATAGGAGGTAATTGCATTTATGAATTCCTAGGTGGGTAATTTAGATTAGTTTAGATATGAGGGGAGTTTCAATGAGAATATAGGTATGACAGTTAATCTTTTATTCATTTGATCAGCTACTTAGTGTTTATGCATAGACAGTGTGAATTATCTTTGAAATAAAAAGACTTCCCTGGGTTGACAATTTATATTGAGCATTTTGTATGTTAGATGTAATTAACTTGCATATAGGGTTACCAACAAGATCCTCTATTTATACACAATGAGTAAATTAACTTTTACCGTGGAAAAGTCGGCCCTGCTAAATGGTATAGGTCGACTTCACCTAGGAAGACTCAAAATAGTATATTATATTATTTATTAGGGTTCTAAATACCTGACGCAAAGTGGAGGATTTACCTCATGACTCTATGATGACCAAATAAATTAGTACCACCCCTCCATAGGAATAATAACATCTCCTTTGGGTTACATCAGTAAAATACATTTAGAATATCCTTTGAAGTTACAATATTTCAAGATGATAATCTAAGAAATTTATAACTTACTTTCCTGCATTTGGGAAAATCCTATATCGACAACTTGTCAAATCATAAAATTTTCTCATAATGACGACTATCTCTGGGGGACGACATGGGTCAAGGGGAATTTTATTGTAAATCTTTCGATTTCACACAATATGACACATAAGTTCGACCCCATTTTTCAATTCTTTGGCACTTGCAAATCCCATAGAAAAACTGCTAAATTTCTATGTTTTGGTGGGTTTTTTGGTTTTCCTTTGATCGACAAAATCACTGATTTTCTCTAATATGTCGATGCAACTCGCCTTTTTCTTCCAACGTATCATCAAAACTCACCGAGTTTTTCTAACATGTATCAGAAAAACTTGCCTTCTTGCGTCGATCGACAAAACTCAACTTTTCTTTCCGACATGTCGGTAGAACTCATCTTTTTCTTCCGATGTGTTGGCAAAAATCGTTGAGTTTTTTCAATGTATCAGAAAAAATATAATTTCTCTTACGACATGTCGGTAAAACTCATTGAGGTTTCCGATGTATCAGCAAAAATCCACTTTCTCTTCTAACGTTTCGGAAAAACTCGCTGAGTTTTTCTGACGTATTGACAAAAACTCTGCTTCTTCTTTTGACGTGTCAGAAAAACTCACTGATTTTATCTGATGTCTCATCAAAACTCGCTGAGTTTTTTCAACGTATCAGAAAAACTGTTCTTTCTCTTCTGACATGTCGAAAAAACTCGCTGAGTTTATCCGACGTATCAGTAAAACTTGGGTTTTTCTGCCAAAATGGAAATTTCAACACTTATAAAAATTTTGAAATTTTTTCTTCCTTTTCACTGATATCGGTGAAACTCATCCATTTTCTCCGACATGTGTCAAAAATCTCATCTTAACTTGCCAACGTATCTACAAAACTCGCCAAGTTTTGCCGACATGGATTTTTCAAAAACACTTAGAAGTTTTCTTTCTTTCGTGGTGATCTCAGCTAACCTTGTTGAGATGTATCAGTGAAACTCGTCTATTTCTCCTGACATGCATCAGTGAAACTCAAAATTTCACGTCGACAACCATCGACGAAACTTGGCCAACTCAGCCGAGAAAGAAATTTTTTTGTTTCACGGCGATCTCCAAAAATCTAGTCGAGATGTATCGGTGAAATTCATCCAACTGATCCGATATATCGACAAAACTCATCGATTATTGCTGACCTGGAAAATTTTCAAACACTTAGATTTTTTTTTTTGAAAATTTTTCTTTCTTCTTCTTTTTTTGATGACTACAGAGGGTGATCTTACCTTTGGTAACTGTTCATCTTGGCCCATTCAACCCCAATAATGCAACTAGTGCTCTAATACCACACTATCACATCTCCTCCCCTCTACCCGCCAAGAGAGAGGACGTGACTCGACTGCTCTATCTATCAAACCGGGGATCTATCCCCATGAAAATGAACATAAATGCATTGAATCTAAAAGTACATATATATACAGATGCATAATGCAACAATATACAATGGAAGCAAATCTCATTCAACACATTTAACATGTTCATATTAATTCATAGAACAAATACATTACAGAGGATATATAAGAGAGCGCTTATCTTGAAAATGAGCTTCCCCACAAATAGCAATGTCGCAACAACATTCCACCCAACCATAGGCCATTTGTGCTCATCAATCTCTCAGCACAACTGCCACCCTTGAGCTGGGTCTGATTTCCACAAGGAACTAGGGAACAACAGTTTCACACATAGACAAATACACACCAAGGTTCAACCAATCCAATCTACAGTTGGGTTTATCAAGATACTAAGGCAATGGAAAGGTAGAATTTCTAACCTAGTGAGATCAACCATAGATCCATGGACACTTCCACAAGATCTATCTAGATTTTCATCCATAATACCTACACACCCAACACAAGGAAGTATTCCCTTCACTGCTACACAGTATCTCAGGCCATACCTTCCCTTCCAATTCTCTTCAGGGTGTGCATAGAAGAATAGCCAGCCCCTCTCAATATTTTTGTGAGGTTCCTCTCTTCACTAGGTTTATTAATCCAATTATGGGCCTCTTCCACTCCTAACCAGTTCATACCAAAGCAAAGGATGCACATAACTTCAAAAATCAAGTTCTGGTCATGAAGGAAAACATTTTGGAAAACGAAAAGAAAAATGAAGATGGGGAAATCAACCCTAGGAGAGAAAATCCGATTTTAGAAACCGTCTAGGGACATTACAGGAAAAAATGACCTCTTAAAACCACAAAATCGTGGATCTCTTCTCCCATTCACTGACAAATACCAAAAAACGAGTTCCCAACCATGGATGGATGAAGGAAACAACAGAAATCGTTAAGGAAAATGCCCCAGCTATCTCTAGCTATGTGAGGAAGAAAACGCATGGGTGAATAATGGAATGGGTAGAAATTTGTGGTTGTTTCCTTGCCTCACAAGCAAAAAAAAAAAATTCCCAAAAATGATGGCTTCCCCAATACGAATTTTGATTGTCATACTCTTCCATTCCTAGGGCATTAACTACCTCAACCAACTTCTAAAAGAATTAAATAATTTGGTGAATAAGACAAAATGGGTAGTTGAGATTTTATAGGTTCTCTCAATGAAATTTGTATTTACACTATTGGCTCAAGGGCTTGAATAATTTCCCTCCCTATTCCTTGTGAAATCATGCCCCCATCTCTTTGTTGCATTACATATCTAGTTGTGGGTTTTTAATTAAATTGCATATTTACATAATGTTCTCAATTTATAATGTGTCTAGCTAGCATGATAACCATATGCATCAATTTTAATTGTGTTGGATCAGGATCCCGCAGCTACAGAAGAAGCTGCTAGTTTTGGCGAAAAGAGAGAAGTTTTGGCGGAAAGAGGACAGGGCAGAGCTACGACGCCGTAGCACGTTTCCAGCTGGAGAGCAGAGCCAGAAACCATGACTTTTGGGATAGAAAATTCAAGAAGGAAACGGTACCCGAGCGGCCAAGAGAAGAAAGCTCAACCACTGCATTGAAGGCAGCGACGGAAGACAGGAGGGCTCGGCGACCCTCATAAAGAAGAAGGAGCAACGAGGCTCAAGCATTGAAGGCGAAGGACAGAAAGAGAAGCGGTGCATAGTACCCATGGTTAGTGCCGGGAAGCATGGAAGACTGCAGAGAGCTGCGGTGTGACGGGAAGCGGATACCTCAAGGACAGAGAGGACCGACTGTCACTATTTAGGGTTTGGGTTTACTGTTGGGATAGGCCCACATTGTTGTAATGGCGAGACCTTCGGGCTGCCTATAAAAGATTGCATTTTTGTATTGTAAAGGGTTAGCTAATCAGTCAGTTAGTTAGTTGGTCAGTTGATAGTTTTGTAGACTCAGGAATCAGTCAGACAGACTGCGTTGTAACGATCCAGACACCTAGTTTGTCTGTGAGTCATTTGAGTCTGTATGTAACCATCCACAGAGAGAATAGAGAGGGAAGGATATATTGGAAGAAAGGCAACATAGAGATAGACTAGAGATCTAGAAGAGACCTCGCGCTGCATATGCAGTGCAACAGACTGTGCTAACTTCCCTCAAGATATATAACAGAAGCACAGTTTGGTGGACGTAACTCCCATCCCGGGGGTGAACCACGTTAAATCTGCGTGTTATGTGTTGTATGAATGTGATTGTATTTGCTTATTGTTACTGGTTATTATGCATGTAATGTTAGTTGCAGTAGGTGAATGTATGTATTGTTCCGCTCATGATAATACAAGAGGATAAAGATAAGTTGAAGCATTTTTAGTAGGCTGTTTAAAGACTCCTTTACGTCTGTCTCTAATGACCAGTTACTCACAATATACTTCTGAGAAGTAGAGTTTCGCACATCGGCACAGTCAACGCTAAGAGCGCAAAGTCGTAGTGGTAAGATATCGCAGAGAGGCGGTATCGCATCGACAGAGGAGCTGCGGTGCGCGATACTGTGAGCTGAGGGCTTAGCGTTGAGGAGAGGATGGGTGTTCCGAGGTGCGCAGAGATGCGGTAAGGTTGGGAATATTGTGAGTAAGTGGAAGTTGTGCGACGCGAGAGGAAATCGTGCGACTTGCGCAGGGTTAAGCATCGCACGGGTAAAAGTGCTGCGAGTAGAAGGGGACGTGCGATGCGCAGAGCTAGTTGATCTAGTGGTGCGCAGGAGTAAGAGAGAAGAAGTAGGATGCACAGAACCTGGTCCAAGACACTTGAGTCTTGGCCAACCCATTAGATTCACTTCGGGTGAGACTTCAGATCGCTTCGCGGTCTGTCGCCGAAAGGGCCAGTGAGTTTTGGGTGTTGTTGATTAATTATAGTAAACCCGGGTCTGTCCATGCAATCAACAAATTGTCGATACATAAAATGCTAAATCAATGGTGGGGCCTTGGCCTTGGGCTCCCCAGCATGATTTAATAACGATATTTACATCATGTACAATTTTAATGCAATAGGGGTCAAAATCGGGATATTACATCAACTCATTTACTGAGGAAATACCCCCACTAACATTCTTGAATGAAACGTTCCCAGTATTTTTTCTTCTTCTCCCAATTTGAAGTTACTTCAGGCTCTAGTGGTAGTCGCACTTCTACTATGTGGTCGACTCTGTGCTCAATAAAAAAATTAAATAACAACTTTAGATTGGTGACGAAGAACACATACTAAATATCATCACAAAATATTTGTTTGACATAATCAAGGGAATTTCTTTCTTCAATAGCTTGTTCATTGCATAATTCTTTGCATATATTTTCTAGCCACTCATACAGGTTTTTTTTCGCTATTGGTGATTTTGTGCATTAATAGCCTTTCATTGACTCGATCTATTTTTTCATTAATGTGGTTGATCAAATTCTTCAATTCATGTGGTACAGCTTCATTGAACTTCTGGTGTGTTTCAATATATATCTTTCTCGTGCTTGCGCTATCGACAATTTATTTCTCCTAGAATAATTTCATATGTAATTTCTCACTTTCCCCTTCCACCATTCTTTGATATCTTCTTTGTTTATCATTTATGTAGGCACACTCATGCTCTAATCCCAAATAGTACAACTGGTAACAAAAACAATGTTGTAATTTAAGGGATTACATGGAATATAAACAATGTAAACATAAAAGATAATGCATTCAGATCATTATACATGAGAAGATACCAAAGAAAAGGGAACGACGGTAACAACTATATTATATCATATCCAAGATATATAAAT
Source organism: Pseudotsuga menziesii (assembly GCA_001517045.1). Lineage (NCBI taxonomy): Eukaryota > Viridiplantae > Streptophyta > Pinopsida > Pinales > Pinaceae > Pseudotsuga > Pseudotsuga menziesii. The sequence goes on from LPNX010404303.1 coordinate 19,059, forward strand.
AAGTAATGGAACTCTAGTTGAATCACGACTCATTAACCTATATATACTAATTTACATATAGTAATTTAGTTAAAAAATTAGTTATGTCGTCTTAATCGACTGACTGTAACTATAGGACTGACTCAACGATGGTCGATCGAAGGACCTAGTCATCCAATCAACTAGGATCCTACAACATCATATCTTCTATGCATCCCTCTATTTTCAAAATTTAATTCTGTTATTTCAAAGATCTTGGCACCCTTCAGGTCTACTATTATATTCATCCTTATAGTGGCTCATCACAATATTCCCTACTATGTCCCACGACCTCCTATTGCAACCCCTATTGTATGGTATAAAGGATAAATACCATGACATGCATCTTGGTCTCCACTCTCCTTGCAATAGTGGTGTCAAACCCATCCAATAAAATGGAATTCATGTTATGAGTTTACTAAATTTGACTCACCCATGATATTGTAGTAGACATATACCATGTGATTAACATATTGGGATTCCAAATTTTACAAGGGTAGCAAACTAAAAATTATAATACATAATTTAGAGGGTGAATGGGGTATAAAATTAGAATTTATAAAGGTATTGCACCTCGTTTCACTATACCAGGGATATAAATATAAAGGAGTATTAAAAATGGTTTGTCAAAAAAGGATACTAAAAATATCCAGTGAAAACAATTTTTTTTAATTAGAAAGGTGTATTAGGATGGAGGTTCAACAATGCAATTTTGGGAGGAAATTTCTAATATCTAGTGAAATTTGGGATAATCTTTAACATCCTATAAATGCATGTTTTGTGTCACAAGTTCACTGAGTGAACACCCTGAGTATTAACTGACAATTATAATATGTCCTTGTTTGTCTAAAGAAGATGTAATTTAATGTCGTGGCAAATATTTTGGTCATAGTATGCCCAATAATGATAGTCAAATTTACTCCTTCTGGTCTCAAAATTTACAAATGGGATGAATAATATGCGAGTTCCAGGAAAAGGGAAGAAATAAACTATTTTCGGACACAAAAAATATACCAAAATGATTTCAATTCACTAAACTATACTATATAGCTATAGAAACAAGCTAGGGTTGCATTAAAAATAGGGTGATCGATGAACACATTTAAGTGACGATGCATATGGTGTTGAGATTACATATTTATTGGTTTATGATAAGTTTAAAGAAAATAAAAAAGTTGAAGGGAACGTACATAGTGGGATGCTTAGACACATGGAAGAGGTCAAGTTCAATAGACAAAAGAAGAGTGAATCACTAGTTGGTTGACTATCACGATTCAAAACAATTTGATAGTTGACCAAGCATAGAATTACTAGCATTTTTAAATAGCATATGATTAGAACCCAAGACCCAGGCATGATTCACCTTCTTGACCAATATATTATCACATTCATTGATAAAGGTGATTTTAAATTGTGAAAAATAATCTCAAAATATTCTAGGTATTAGCAGGGTGGGGAATAGAGTATGGGGGGCTTATAGGTATTTGGGGGGTATAAAAGGGTGTATCTAGTAAAAATAGGGAATATATAATAAAAATAGTTTTCTTAATTGAAAATATGTATTGGAAGGGGGGCTCAAAAAGGGGATTTTTGTAGGTATTTATCAATATCTAGTGAAATTAGTGGTATTATTTAATATCCCATGAACAAAGGCGGTACAACATAGTTTCACTAAATGAAGACCTCATGCCAATACCATTTGTTTTAAAGGATATGAGTACTAGAAAACTAATTGGAATCCTTTCCTTTCCATGAAGATTCCATATTAGTTCCATATAATTATAACCCAAGGCCATTTGTTCCAAGGGATACAGGTACTACCAAACCAATTGGAATCCTTTCATTTCCATGCATATTTTAATGGAAATGATACTTATTTTGGTTGTTAGTTATGTAATATCCTTTGTTGAGAAATAATATCATAATCTAATTGTTTGTTTGTCGATAGATAATACCATAATATAGATGCAATTCTAGTTAAAACACATAATGCTCAAAATCAGTCATGCAATGAACACTAAAACCTAAACAAAAAACTGGAAACAATGGTTTAGAAGTACTAAGGTGGTAGGTATATTTTTAACTTTAAAATTTGAATTCCACAGCTTCATGGACAAGCACATACAACATGCAGTGGTAGGGATCATACATTTGATACACCTTGTTTTTGTGGGGCTCTTATGTTTGATATGAATATAACTAGGAAAATAAAAAATTACAAGAAGTTTAGGTTTTGATGCTTTATATAAGGACAAATTGTTCCATTGTAATCCCATATTCAAAAAAAATGGGGAGATATAGTACTCAAAAAAACCCATCCCATGATTATGAATAATGGAAATTGGAACCTTCATTCACACCAAATGTAGGGGGAGAGGGGGGAGGGGGTGGAATCACTCCAAAAAATATTCATTCTACAAATCGAGGGGAAAGGACGATCGTAACTCAAATTTTAGAGGAAAAAAAACAATATTTCCACCCCTTCCTTCTAGATAGGCATGCACTAACTCTCTACACAATTTTTTTTTTTTAATATGTTGGGGAAAAATGATAATAAAGAACTACAACACATTAAATTCACCCAATAAAAATTTGAGATCCCTTAAAATTTCCCCATGGGAAAAATTTATCCCATAAAATTGTCCTTTCTAAGGTGATGTGTCTCTACCTTGCCTCAATTGTAGGGCCTTGGATAGCATATAAATCCTTCCAGAAGTAGACTAATCCTCTTCATCTAAAATATACCGATAAATTCACATTAGATTAGAAACCATCTAATGTAGCTAAGTCATACTCAAGTGACTCCATTTAACATCTTAACATATGTCAAATTGTAGCCTTTAAAACATCCCATCAATACTTATACTTAACAAGATTCAACACTTATCCAATACTTTACTCAACTAGTGTCAACAATTAATCAACATAAAACATCACATTAAATAGAACCACATTCATCCAATAAAAATGTAAAAAATACACATGCACGTGTACAGATAGCACCCAAATCGAATGCCTGAAACTATTTATAAGAATAATGTTTATAGTATACAACAAGGGAGGGTAAAATACTACCTACCACTCTTTTAAAAAGGGGAAATTACTTTTAGGAAAAGAAACCTTCTTCCAGTGCCAAATAGTCTTATACAAACTATCCCCTACAACTACAAAAGGCATGCCTCCTACATGTTCTATTCACTTCTTCTCTTTTCACCCAATAGGGGAAAATCTTCCCTATTGTGCTAAACCCGTAATTTAGCATAATCACAAAGCTCACTCTGAACTTGTGTGAATGAATCACTTTCTCTATGGTGATTAGAAAATTTGAGGCATGTACTATATATGAGTCTTTCTAATCTCTTACAACACTCTCCAAGTCTATGTGGACCCAAGTTCTTGCATTACCAACTCAACTATGACTGTGCATCACTTGTCCTATGATGTCCATATCCAATGGTGTTGTGTTTTCTATGCTACATGATCACAAGATCAAAGGGTTGTGCCTAGTGTCTAATTGTTCCCAGTAATGCATCCAATCTTGTTCATCCAAGTTGTCCCAGAAGTGCACCGAAGTTCCCAACAATGTGTACTAGTTGAACACACTCATTCCAAGTGTTCCTAATTGTGTCTATCACAAGTATTCCCATTAAGTGCACATGAAGGTGCATGTCACAAGTGCATTATCAAGTATTCTCTAAGTGCATCCAATGAGCTATGCCCAAGTGCTTCAAGGAATTGTGTCCCACAAGGCCCACCCAGTTTTCTTAGGCCCAAGTGTGCCCAAAATGTACATGAAGCCAACATTTATCCATCTGAAGTCCATCCAAGTGCTCCTAGTCGACATGCATCAAACTAGGTGTGCCCACTTAGTTTGACCAGTCATGCCCAAACAAGTGTGACCCTTTAAGTATGCCCATGCCATATATAATCCACTCAATTCTTCTTGCCACTTTAAGTATGCCCATGCCATATATGCGAGTTTCAATTGGCTTGGATGCCTCTATTTTTCATGTAAGGATGACCCATGTGTTTGCAGTATGCCTTGTCAATGTTCGAAGGAACTCCAAAGCTAACTTATTTATTAATCAACCTCATGTATTGTTTTCTTGTTTGTGTATATCAACCTCACTTAGTTTTAAATAAGAAACCCCAATGGATGTTTCTCCACATTCATAAATAAGATGCCTAATAAAATTGTCATTGTTGACAAGTGTTTGTCATGCAAAAGATTTTAATTAAAAACTTTTGTCATATAAATAGCCAAATACCCAACACCATTGTAAATAACTAATAGAACTAATCTTTTCAATTATAAACCCGATGAAAATATATATATGTGAAACATTATATACATACATATACTTACTTACAATGCCTAAGACACTAGAACATCAAATGAAAAACACACGGGGACTTCACTTAGTGAACCTCTCACATAGCACGTGCGATCATGGGATATTAAAGAATACCCTTAATTTCCAGAGATATTGACCCAAACTCTTTTTTTTGAAACCCCCTCCCAATACTTAAAACCTCCTCCCCAACCCTTTTTATACCTCAATCCTTATAAACCACCCTACCCACCCCCACCTTAAACCCCTCATCCCTCCAATACCTGCAATATATTGGTTCAATTTTTGATAATTTTAAAACCCACAATATGAACTAACATGATAGGATATTGGTCAAAAATTGAAGCCCCCGTGGAAAAATGAAACAAAAACTAGAAGCATGGGGAATCATGCTCGAGCGTCAACTACTTTGAAGCTCAAAACATTCAATGACTTCAATTAGCATACCTAATGTCAGCAATATATCTATCAAATTATGTATTCGTGTAAATATAGTTCCCATGAGATTATATTGAAAAATCTCATTACTAACCCACACATGAATGGATTAAATTATATTCTTAGGTCTTTGAAATTTTGACAAAAAAATTGGAATGTATAGCGTTGAGTTTTCCACTAGCTTAAAAGGAAACAAATAATTTTGTAAAGATTCAAGGAGAATTCAAAGTACAAAAACAATATCATCATATAAATTTTATATGATTTATAAAAGTAATTTTTATAAAAGAAATAATTGACGAAACAATAGAATCTTATTATGAAGATCTAACTATGAGGTCTTCAATTAATGAAATCATGTCATAGCGCCTTTTTTCATGGGACATTAAATAATGCCCCTAATTTTACTAGATATTGATAATTACTTACACAAATTTTTTTGTTAATCCACCCTACCAATACATATTTCCAATTAAAAAAGCCTTATGTTTATGACATATTCTTTATTTTCAATAAAAACCCCCTTTTATACCTTCCTAATACCTATAAACCCCTTCAAACACTATTTCCAACCCCCAATACCTACAATATATTGACCTTATTTTTCATACTTAAAAACCATTTTTATGAATCAACATAATTACACCGAAGGTGTTATTTAAGGGACCGTTCTCCTCAAATTTTCGTCGTTTGTCAATGGCCAATGACGAGCAGCCCCATTTAATGCTTAAATTTAATGTGGGTGTTTCTCATCGCATGCTCGTTGGAACCGTTTTCTTGCATAAGCCTTCATCGCATGCTCGTTGGAATCATTTTATCTACATAATCCTTCGTGCCAGCAGAGCTTCAGGAGCATATCGTCTAAATCCCTATGATGGAAGAGCTTCATTGCGTCTTCTTCTTCCTCTATGTCCTCCTCTTCTACTTCAACTTCTATGGCTTTATTATTATTGAGAAACACAACTCTTCAAAAAACTCCACCTAATTTCCTCTGGATCCTCAAGCCCACAATTTCAGTTATCCCACGATCATTATACACAATAAGACTAATGGGCAGTGCAAGCCCGAGTGGAGGCCATTCTGAAGAAAGTATGAAACCCCGAACTCAAAGGGATTTTCAAACAGAACCAAGTTGTGATAGCCCTAGCGATTATTTTAGGAGGGAAGAAAGATTGGTAATTAAGGGCCACCTCTGTAGGAAATGGCATTTAAGTAAAACAGATGTATCTAGAGCTATAAAACACACCCCAAGGTTTGTTATGAAGATGAAAACCCTGGTGGAGGTGACGGGAAAAGTCAAAGAACTGGAAAAATAATTGAATGTGGTGAGAACTGAAGTGGGTGTTTATAGGGAAGCAGTAGAAACCCTTTTGAAGGAAGTTGGTACCAACAATGAGGTTGAGCTCTTTCTGGAGAGTATTGGTAAGGACAAAGAGGGTACAATGCCTACTAGGATTGAGCTTTGTGCAGATAGAGGACTAGTTGTGGTCACCATCCTGTTAGAAAGGTATGGATTTCCAAGGACCGACATTTATGATTTGATTCAGAAACATAATCTTTTACTAAAATGCTCAGAGTCAAAGCTAGAAAAGACCCTAAAAACCCTTTATGTTTATGGTTTAAGCGGAGCGACCTTGCCACCCTTTCTAGATTCATGTCCCTTTGTTCTGAAATTTGACTACTTGAACCAATGGTGCCCTCTATTTTATAGGCTTCAGAAATACCCAAACATAACAGATATCATTGGGAAGCTCTTAAAATATTGTGCAAAGTTCGGACTGGATCCTATTGGTCCACAAAACTCTGATGAAAATGTGAAATTTATGTTGGATCATAGAATTAGATCCTCTTACATAAGCAGGTTCTTGGAGAAGTGTCCCTTGTTATTCTTCTTGAATAAACAGACTGATTTAGAACCAAAAATTAAGGTTTTAAGGGATGCAGGAGTTAAAAATGCGACTATATATAATGTTTTGAGGAAGTATCTGAATTTCGTCATTTATAGAACACAATATCTGGCTTTGAAAATCGAGTATCTTAAGAGTATTGGTCTAAGACGAGAGGACATAGATAAGGTATACTCCACATTTCCTGCATTGTTGGCTCACAGCATCGAAGACAAATTGAAATCATTGGTTATTGAGTTGGAGAGCTTGGGCTTTATTGGTCATCATCTTGTAAAAACAATTGTCTACAATCCTTATGTATTTTCGATGAAAGTAGGAAGGAAGTTGTCAAAGTGTGTTTCATTACTGATGATCTTGAGATGTAGAAAACCCTTACAAGACAAGATTTATAAAGAGGGCATTATAGCAGGAAGTAGACGGGTGAAAGCATGCCTTGAATACCTGACTAAACAAGGACTCTCTCATAGGGAAGCTTTTAAGTTGTTAGAAAAGGAGCCATGCATTATTCTGTATGATTTGCAGTCTATAAAATACAAGGTTAATTTTTTTGTTAGTGATATGGGGTTCCCTGTTAGGAACCTAATAGAAGTCCCTAATTATTTGGGTGTAAATTTTCATAAACAGATACTTCCTCGCTACAGAGTAATTGCCTATTTGAGATCCAAAGGTGGCCTTGGTGTGGAAGTTACTTTCAAAACTATGATGAGACTTACACGCAACCAATTTTTATAATAAATATGTACGGCCCTATGCAGAATGCGAAAACATTTTTGGAAATTGTATCAAGGAATAAGAAAAACAAAATGGTAGATATCCCTAAAACATTTTGTCTTTCAACATACTGGATGACTGTATAATATTCTTCCTTATTGGTTTTGTTTGCTTGATTGTTCTTATTGTTATTGTTTTGGTTATAACATTAAATGGGATCTATGCCAAACATAAACCTTTTAATTTGAGGGTGTTGCAGAAATTTACCACCATACACACTCATTTTGGTCAATTTGGCCTAGTTAAACCACTATCCTAAGCTTTATTGACTTAATTAACATTAGAGGAGCACTGTATGACATCAGCATGAGCACACCCATGCCTACCTTCAGTCAAGGAGGATAACTAAGCCTTCTCATTCATTCAGAGAGGCTAAATGGAGCACTCCGAGGGTGATCTGAGTGTCATAAATGCACTTCATTGATAACTGATGATTACAATCAGTTAAACAGAGCAGTGAAGGCGCCTCCTTTCATTAAATTGATTGTTTAAATTAATATTTAATGAACTGGAATAAACAAGGGCGCCTCCAACCACTTCTAATGGTTAGTTAGACTTCAGTTAACCTCATCAGGGTTCATTGGAGTCATTGATGGGCTACCACTTGTTGGTTGGCTTGCAGTGACATGTGTCTGAGCTAATTTCAGTTAGATTCAGTCATTTATTGCACTCTGACTTCAGTTAGGACTTAGTTGAGTTAATTAGGGTTTTGATCAGTGTTTAACTAGAGTGTTTACTATGGCTTACATTCAGTTAAGCTAGACTCACTCATTCAATTCGAATGACCTCCTTGGGAATTTGAATTGTCTTGGCATTCATGCATTTGGCATGATCATTGTATTGTATTGTTCATTATTCATTTGATTATACAGAGCTGCTACTCCCATTACAGCACCATTTTTCCAATTTTATGCATATTTGTCTATATTCTTTGTGAGACCATGTTTTCAGTTCCTAGACCACTGCAACAAATTAATATGGTATCAAAGATCATGGCGGGACGAAGCTTAGATCTCTCAAAAATAAGGTTTTTGACATATCTTGCATTAAAAATTGAGCAAAGCTCAAAAATTCTAGCACTGCAACAGAATCCAAGGCTTACCACTTAATACCCCAAGTAAGGAAATTGTTGGTCAAGCTTGCTTGAGCCTAAAATGTGCAGGTTGTCCGACCTTACGGTGCCCCTTTTATTATGATTTGTAGGTTTTTAACAGGTGAAAGCATTCGCTCCAGCAGTTTTAGATGGATTCTACCGTAGAACTCTTGACTCTGTTCAATTTCCACTCATGAAAGGAGACATGGAAATCCAACTATGTGCCAAAGGACTCTATAGGGTCACTATGGACATTGAATAAGAGCTTGCTACTGTGACAGACAAAGACAGATTCTTGAACAAGAAAGATGAAGCATTCAGATTCTTGTGCCTCTTTGTTTCTTGGGATCTTCTTTTCCATCTCTCGGGATTGAAGACTCCAAAGGAAATATGGGACAAATTGGAAACCCTGTATGGAAAATAGGATGATTTGAGAGTATACCAGCTTGAGAATGAGTTGATGTCTCTCCAACCTTCCAATTTTGGGACCTTGAATGACTTTTTCACAAAGTTTAAGCGCATTGTCTTAGTGTTGAAGCAATGTAAAGTGGAGAAGGAGGATGATCAGCTCATCCTCTCCATACTCTCCAAACATGGATTTGATTATTTGTTTTTTGTCTCTGCATTCCTTACAGGGAAGCTCACAACCCCTGGATGGAAGATGCCTTCACTCAATGCCTTCATTGAGTCCCTAACAAGTGAACATGATAAGCTTATCCAGATGGGCATCATCATATCCTCCCGTGATCAAGCCCTCGATGTCTCGGGGCCCAAAGATGTGAAGGGTAAAGGAAAGCAGCAAAAGAACCCAAAAACCAAATTCGAAGCTCCTAAGACTAATGTTGAAAACCAGCAACATAAAGAGTTTTTAGGCTCAAAGAAAAACAAAGGAAAAGGGAATCATGGAAAGGAAAAAGTCAAGTGTTCATACTGCGGGAAGGGCTTCCATCCTGAATATGCGTGCATGAAAAATAAACTTGAGAAGCTACCTCTCTCCTTGAGAGAAATCACATCAATCTTCCGGAAATCTTTTGGAGGAGAGATCAGCAAGATCGGGAACTATAGCATGAAAGAGGTCATGCCCTCATGGCAAGCACTTCGAAGTCCAAATCACTCTTGATAGATTCTAGATCTTTGAACCACATGATGGTTGAAAGAGACTCCTTCTCATCTTTGGCAACTGGCAAATCAATTCCCATCCACATGGGAGATGACTCCACCATCATTTCCAAAGGACAAGGTACTGTTGATCTTGAACATGGCTATTTTTCAAATGTTTTGTATGTATAATATCTAGCATCAAACCTCCTTAGTTTTTATCAAATGACACATATGAGAGTTCCCAAGAGAGTATCCTTCAGCCTAGATGATTTAGATATCACAGAACTTGCATCCAGGAAACTTGTTGCAAAAGGCCTTGCAAACCATCATGCAAAAGCCTATGAGTTCTCCCATTTTGTGGCGGATGCAAAGCCCACCGCATTGCTAACTCATGGAAATGAAGTTAGTATACTGTGGCATGAGAGGTTCGACCATCTGAACTTCAAATACTTGCAGAAATTACAGAAAATTTCTATGGTTGAAGGCATCCCGGTTATCAAGGCAATCACTGGAATTTGCAAGGGTTGTGTTGTTGGAAAGCACCCTGAGCATAAGTTCGATCGGGGGAAGGCAAGCCGAGTACCATGCATGTTGGGATTGATACATTCTGATATTATCAATCCCATGCCTATCACATCCATGAATAGATGAAGGTATCTTCTGACATTCATTGATGATTTTTCCAGGTACACATGGGTCTTCTTTATCAAAAAGAAGTTTGAAGTTTGTGAAAAATTCATTGAACTGAAGGCCTTGATTGAGAATGCATCTAGACAAAAGATCAATATCTTCAGATCTGATAATGGAGCAGAGTATGTTAGTAATGAGTTGTTGTACATATGTTCCCAAAGTGGTATTCAGGTCCAGCATTCAGTTCCCTACACTCCCCAGTAGAAAGGTGTAGTGGAGAGGAAGAATCTATCTCTCAAGGAGATGACCACCTGGATGTTGGAATCAAAGAAGTTGGTTGCAAATTTGTGGGTTGAATCCATGCATGCTACAACATATATTCATAATAGAGTGCCACACTCATGTGTGAAAGGGAAGACCCCTTTCAAAGCATACTTCGGACACAATCCGGATGTGTCGAATCTGCGGGTGTTTGGGTCCACTGCATGGGCCCGAATTCCACTTGATAAAAGGAGGGATTTGCAACCGCAAAGCATAGAATGTATGTTTATTGGGTATCCTGATGAATCAAAAGGTTTTAAGCTGTTGGATATAAAAACAAAATAGATCATCATCGAAAGGAGTGTCAAGTTCGATGAGCCTCTTCAGGAGGTGGAACTAGTGAAGGAGAAAACTGTTGAATTTCCTTCCTATTCTACTGAATATTTGGATGATGAAATTGGAGTTGATGAACTTGATTTGGATCCTATAATTTTTGATATCAGTGTACATCAAACATCAGATGCTGAATCAGAACCTGAAGTGCAAAATCATCTCCCAACTTGGGCTCGACAGACACTCTCCTTCGTAGGAGATAACATTGGAAATCTGGATGATCCAAGGAGAACCCAGTCTGATTTCCAAAGAGCAGGTATTGCGCTCTCTTGTCCTAATTATTTCCTATCCGAGCCTTGTTATTTGATGATAATTTCAGATCCTAAGTCTTACTACCATGCTCGGAAGGATCCGATATGGCAAGTTTCCATGGATGAAGAGATGAATTCTCTTCAGAAAAACACTACTTGGGAGCTAGTTTCTCTTCCTCCAGGAAGGAAATTGGTTCAATGGAAGTGGGTGTTTCGAACTAAGGTTGTTGTAGATGGCAGCACCTACAAATATAAGGCAAGGTTAGTGGCAAAATGTTTCTCCCACGTCCAAGGTGTGGACTACCATGAGAATTTTGCACCGGTTGCAAAAATGGACTCCATCCACCTAGTTTTGGCAATTTCGGCATCTAAGCACTCGGAAGTGCATCATATGGATGCTAAGTCAGTCTTTCTGCATGGAGATCTTCATGAGGATATATACATGAAGCAAGCTAAAGAAGTCACTATATGGGTTAAAACAAGCCCCAAGAGAGTGGTATTCCAAGACGGATGCCTTCCTTCTCTTGCAAAACTTCCAAAGGTGTAGATCAGATCCAAATGTGTATATATAACAGTCTGATGGTCATTTGATTATTATTGTTGTATATGTTGATGACTTGCTGATCACAGGTAGAACAGTTGCTTCTATTTCAGTCATCAAAACTACTCTCCACAATGCATTTGAAATGAGCGATTCGGGGCTCTTAAAACAATTTTTGGGGCTCGAAATTGAGCAAAATTCTGATGGGATAATTTTCACTCAGTCCAAATACATATCAGACCTGTTAGTCAAGTTTAGCATGGTTGAATGTAGAGCTATTCCATTCCCTTTCCTTTCAGGGATCATCCTTGAAGAAAGAAAAAACACACCTCCCATGGACTGCACTATTTATCAATAGCTGATTGGTAGCTTGTTGTACTTGACTCATTCTCGGCCTAATATCTATTATGCCATGAATGTTGTATCAAGATACATGTAGAAACCCCATGATCTTCATTGGAAGGAAGCCAAGAGGATCCTCTAGTCACATTCAAGGAACCGGGACCTACGGCATTCACTATGTTGCAGACTCTGAGATAGAGCTGGTTGGATACACAGATTTATATTGGGTGGGTGATTCTATTGATCAAAAGTCTACTTCCGGATATGTCTTCATGTTTGGTGGTGGCCCCATTTTCTGGTCTAGCAAAAAGCAGGCCGCCATAGAATTGTTTTCAGCAGAGGCTGAGTATCGACGAGTGGTGAATGCTTGCATCCAAGCTGTTTGGTTGCAAGGCATTGTTTCAGAGTTTGATCTTGGTATTACTTTGTCCACTGTCCTCTTTTGTGACAATCAAAGTTCTATTAAGATATCCATAGATCCAGTTACCAGGTAGAGGACCAAGCATGTAGAGATACACATGCACTATATCAGGGAGCTAGTGCATGACAGGACCATCATTCTGCAATACTGCCTGACTG
>LPNX010404316.1:17406-19906 GCA_001517045.1 Pseudotsuga menziesii
TGCTGATGTTCATGATGTTGATGGTGATGATGATGATGTTCAGAGTGTTGATGGTGATGAGGATGATGAGGATGTTCATGATGTTCATGATGTTGATGATGAGGATGATGATGATGATGATGTTGATGGTGATGATGATGATGATGATGATGTTGACGATGATGATGTTCACGATGTTGATGGTGATGATGAATGATGATGATGATGAAGGTGATGAGGATGATGAGGATGATGATGATGAGGAGGATGATGTTGATGGTGATGAGGATGATGACGATGTTCATGATGTTCATGATGTTGATGATGATGATGTTCACGATGTTGATGGTGATGATGAATGATGATGGATGATGATGATGATCACGATGTTGATGGGCATGATGACTGATGATGATGAGGATGATGAGGATGATGATGATGATGAGGATGATGTTGATGGTGATGAGGATGATGAGGATGTTCATGATGTTCATGATGTTCATGATGAGGATGATGATGATGATGTTGACGGTGATGATGATGAGGATAGCGATGATGATGTTCACGATGTTGATGGTGATGATGAATGATGATGGATGATGATGATGATGTTCACGATGTTGATGGGCATGATGACTGATGTTCATGATGTTCATGATGACTAATGATGAGGATGTTCATGATGTTCATGATGTTGATGATGAGGATGATGATGATGATGTTGACGGTGATGATGATGATGTTGACGATGATGATGTTCACGATGTTGATGGTGATGATGAATGATGATGAATGATGATGATGATGATGATGATGATGAAGGTGATGAGGATGATGAGGATGATGAGGATGATGTTGATGGTGATGAGGATGTTGATGATGTTGATGATGTTGATGATGATGATGTTCACGATGTTGATGGTGATGATGAATGATGATGGATGATGATGATGATCACGATGTTGATGGGCATGATGACTGATGATGATGAGGATGATGATGATGATGAGGATGATGTTGATGGTGATGAGGATGATGAGGATGTTCATGATGTTCATGATGTTGATGATGAGGATGATGATGATGATGTTGACGGTGATGATGATGAGGATGGTGATCATGATGTTCACGATGTTGATGGTGATGATGAATGATGATGGATGATGATGCTGATGTTCACGATGTTGATGGGCATGATGACTGATGATGATGAGGATGATGATGATGATGATGAGGATGATGATGATGATGAGGATGATGTTGATGGTGATGAGGATGATAAGGATGTTCATGATGTTCATGACGTTCATGATGAGGATGATGATGATGATGTCGATGGTGATGATGATGAGGATGATGATGAAGATGTTCACGATGTTGATGGTGATGATAAATGATGATGAATGACGATGATGATGACGACGATGATGAAGGTGATGAGGATGATGAGGATGATCATGATGATGAGGATGATGTTGATGGTGATGAGGATGATGAGGATGTTGATGATGTTGATGATGTTCACGATGTTGATGGTGATGATGAATGATGATGTTCACGATGTTGATGGGCATGATGACTGATGATGATGAGGATAATGAGGATGATGATGATGATGAGGATGATGTTGATGAGGATGATGAGGATGTTCATGATGTTCTTGATGTTGATGATGAGGATGATGATGATGATGTTGACGGTGATGATGATGAGGATGGTGATGATGATGTTCATGATGTTGATGGTGATGATGGATGATGATGAATGATGACGATGAGGATGATGATGAGGATGATGACGATGATGTTCATGATGTTGATGGTGATGATGATGATAAGGATGATGATGATGTTCATGATGTTGATGATGGGGATGATGATGAGGATGATGATGATGATGTTGATGATGTTGATGGTGATGAGGATGAGGATGATGTTCACGATGATGACTGAGATGATGATGATGTGCATGAAATTGATGGTGCGGATGATGAGGATGATGATGATGATGAATGATTATGATGTTCATGATGTTGATAGTGAGGATGATGATGATGATGTTCATGATGTTGATGGTGATGAATGAGGTTGATAATGATGATGAGGATGATGATGATGAAGGTGATGATCATGGTGAGGATGATGATGATGTTCATGATGTTGATGGTGATGATGATGATGATGATGATGTTCATGATGTTGATGATGAGGATGATGATGATGATGATGTTCATGATGTTGATGTTGATGAGGAGGATGATGATGAGGATGATGTTCATGATGTTGATGGTGATGATGATGATGTTCACGATGTTGATGGTGATGATGATGTTCACGATGTTCATGATGTTGATGATGAGGACGATGTTGATGGTGATGATGATGAGGATGATGATGATGATGTTCACAATGTTGATGGTGATGATAAATGATGATGAATGATGATGATGATGATGACGATGATGAAGGTGATGAGGATGATGATGGTGATGATGAGGATGATGTTGATGGTGATGAGGATG
>LPNX010404316.1:22406-67549 GCA_001517045.1 Pseudotsuga menziesii
ATGATCATGTTGATGATGATGATGATGATGAAGTTGAAGATGATGGCGATGATGATGGTGATGATGATGATCATGTTGATGACGATGATGATAATGATGATGATGAAGGTGATGATGATGATGAGAATGATGATGATGATGTTCATGATGTTGACGGTGAGGATGAGGATGAGGATGAGGATGTTCATGATGTTGTTGGAGATGATGATGATGAGGATGATGATGTTCATGATGTTGACGGTGAGGATGAGGATGAGGATGAGGATGTTCATGATGTTGTTGGAGATGATGATGATGAGGATGATGATGATGACGAGGATGAAGGTGATGATGATGAGGATGATGATGATGATGTTCATTATGTTGATGGTGATGATGATTATGAAGATGATGATGATGAATGATGATGATGTTGATGATGATGATGATGATGATGTTCATGATGTTGATGGTGATGATCATGAGGATGATGATGAGGATGATGATGACGATGTTCATGATGTTGATGGTGATGATGATGATGATGATGATGATGATGGCAATGATGGCAATGGTGATGATGATGATGATGACGATGGTGATGATGATGATGATGATGATGAAGATGATGGTGATGATGATGATGATGAGGATGATGATGATGATGTTCATGATGTTGATGGTGATGATTATGATAAGGATGATGAAGGTGATGATGGTGGTGATGATGATGGCAATGACGACGATGGTGATAATGTTGTTGTTGATGATGATGATGATGATGGCAATGATGGCAATGGTGATGATGATGATGATGACGATGGTGATGATGAAGGTGATGATGGTGAAGATGACGAAGATGAAGATGGACATGATGAAGATGATAATGATGATCATGGCGATGCTGATGATGATAATGATGGTGATGGTGATGTTGATGATGAGGAAGGTGATGATGATGATGATGAGGATGATGATGATGATGACAACGATGGTGATGACGACGATGTTCATGATGATGATGACGACGATGTTCATGATGATGTTCATGGTGTTGATGGTGATGATGATGATCATGTTGTTGTTGATGATGATGATGATGGTGATGATGAAGCTGATGATGATGATGAGTATGAGGATGATGATAATGATGATGAGGATAATGATGATGGAAATGGTGATGATGATGAGGAAGGTGATGACGATGATGATGATGATGATGATGATGAAGATGAATATGAAGGTAATGAAGATGATGATCATGTTGATGATGATGATGAAGATGATGAGGAGGTGATGATGATGATGATGTTGATGATGACGATGGTGATGATGATGTTCATGATGTTGATGGTGATGATGATGTTCATGAAGTTGAAGATGATGATCATGTTAATGATGATGATGAAGAAGATGAAAATGATGTTGAATGCTATTTTTGGTTTTACATAACGCGCACGCGATTTGTATGCACATAACGCGCTCACGTTTTGTTTCTATATAACGCGCATATATGTATAATATAATATATGAGGCATAGTTTGAAGAACTAGAAAGCATATATGTATAATATAATATAAGTGCTTTCCGAATAGTTCCGACATGATATCCTTGTTATCCTTGTTGAAGGAGAGCTTTATAATAATTACATATCAAATGAAGGCATGCATACCAATTATCATATGTGTAACGCAATATTCTCAGTTTAAGTTTTGTACTGACATTTGTGAATTATAGGGATACAGATTGATATGCTAGACGATCTCTATAAATGAACCTTGTGAATTGATCTTGTACCATTGCCAAATTTAAGATTTTTATGCTCAACTATTGTCGTTAAAAATATTAGGGCGAAACTAGTCAGCGTTTGAGGCATTGGAAACTGTACATCAAGATATTTCTAAGCCTGAAGGCAAAAATACAATCATGGATTTTAACCAAAACATGCAAATCTATTAATATTTTGGAATTCGATATGTAACTTAACAAATCTAATCATATTATACATGTTTCTATTAACAGTTTAACCTTCATATTGGATCATTAGAGCATGAAGAAATTTAGGGTTATGACTTAGAATTTTAGGAAAAATTGAAAAGAAAGAGACTGAAGATTTAAGGTAATGTTTAATAATTTTTTTAGAGAAATGGAAAATATAACAAGGTAAATGATTTATGGTTATGATTAAGAAAAGGAAAATAAAAAATTAATGCTTCTTGGAAAATCACAAACTTTCCTTCTGATTTTGTTTTGCATTTTATCAATCTACTGAGAAACTAATTGTATGCAATTATAGCTTATTTGGCTTCCATGGAAAATGCAGGAACACACAGTTACAATAGCTGTAAATCAAAGAAAAACAACTCACATCTTACCAGTGCTAAATTCCATATTTTAATTATAAGCCATTAAATGTGGAATATTTCAAATATTTAAGGGTATTCAGATAGAGTTGGTCCTTTGTAACATGATATTCAACCTCCAAGAATGTCCTGGATGTTGCTTATATTCCCTGCAACAAAAAAATTTCATAAATTAAAAAAAATTCCATATATATAAATGAATCAATAGTTCAAACTCGAGGTAAAGAGTCGAATGCTTTTAATACAATAAAACTTGTCATGGTTGTGGTACCTTAGCATATTCCCTTATATGTTTTTTTTCATGAACAATACAGTAGAAACTCTTAATAGTTGTTGTACCTTTGCAAGTGTCCATGTAGACATTTCTATCATCTTGGTTGTGGTACTCTAGTTTTCAAAGAAATTGATTACACCTAGATTTCAATGTTGAATTCGTGAAACCTATATCACCTCATCGATTGAGGTTCGATTATCACAACCAACAAAAAAATCATGTATCACACTAATCAAACTTTGATTTCTTGTAGCGTTTTCTATAAAAGTAATAAAAATTCTTAAATTGCGGTGATTTACTAAATTATCTTAATGTTTATCACTATTTGATTGATGAATGAATTCGTCAAATGGATTTTGTAATTAAAAGTCCACATCAAGGGATGTTCCACTCCATGTTCATTTCTTTCGATGCAAGGAGCATTCTTTCGATGCAAGGAGCATGCTCTAATGTCTAATTGTAATAAAATATTATGTTTATCACTCTTAAAAGGTTCAATAGACTTTGAAACAGGTTCAATGAAATTTGAACATTCCATGCTATCCATGTATCATTACAAGGGAAAGAAATACAAAAAAATGAGATATAAGTTCCTCCAACACTGTATAGCGCTTTCCCCCTCCCTTCACGCAGTCTAAACTCCCTTCTTAATATAGGAAATCAAGCTTTCTTCAAGTAACCCCAATAGAATCCTCGAAATCTAATTTTTTTAGCAAACTATCCATGCTATCCATGCTATCTTTATGGTATTACATTTCTGAGAATACCTGCAAAACAACAACATTTTATAAAATTCCAGATATAAAATCTAAACTAATTAAAATTAACAATATCTAAAATAATAAGAATACAGTCACAAACTAATAAAACAAACTAAAACAATTAAAATGCCAAAATAAACGATAAATCCATCGAATGCAAAAATAAACGATAAATCCCTTTCGATGGCCTAGTATTCATTTGAGTGATTTAACCATTTAACTTCCCTCGGTTCCTTCAAATATCAGTGGAATGCCACTTGGTAAGGTCATCGTTTATGATAGTCAAATTAAAGCAATTAAACTTTCTCTGAACAATCGACAAGTTTGTATGTGTATGGAAATATTTTATGTCCTCGGTTTATTTAGAGTTAATTTCATTGAAGGATTATTCATAATTAACTTCTTTGCATTGCAAACTCAGCACAAGTTATCAAATTATTTTTATTTGTTCGAGGAGACCAACTCTAAAGATGCTAGCTCTAAAAAGTCACCATAAATATGTACACAAATTTTTAAAACTTTAGCTTAAAGCTGCCTCTAACCACTACCTTTTACAACAATAATGTAAAAGTGTAACATAATATAATAATGTAACAATAATGTAAAAATGTAGTCCATAAATAACTTATATATCTAAAAAAATAAAAATAAAATCCATGTACCTATAATAAGTCATGTAACCTATGCAACAATAATATAATACATTGCAACAAAAACATAAAACATATTGTTTAAATATATTAACTAAATTTCCTTTTCTTGTAAATCTATAACTTAATCACAGTTGAACAATAAATCATCAACAATTTTACCATTTACCATAACATCTGAGTTGTTGGGAAAATTGGTACCCCACTAGTTTTTATCTAACTTTGTTAAAGAAGCTAATAGGTTATGATTGTTGGGACTTCCAAGAGATAGGAGGATCTCCATATGTTTAGAATCATGGGGCTCCTACAACAACTATTCGAATATATACCTTAAATACGGATCTATACCTTGAATTCTTGTTTGTTGATGGACTATATGCCTCACTCTCTCAATATATGATCTTAGTTAGTTGAGGGCACACTTTTTACTCCAAGGTTATTTTGGCAGAAATTTTGGAGTTTATTATGGGAAAGGGTCATATCCTAGTTGATGGTGAGGTATGGAGTATTCAAGAAGGAAAATTTGTGAGAAATATGACTCATTTCCAGTCTCAACCTAGGTTATAAGTATGTGAGAGGTTCAAAACAAATAATAATTTGATAGAAAAAATAAACTAAGTTCACTTGTAGAGAATCCATGTCTTATTTAATGGATTTTTTTATTATTGTCATTATATTGAATTTTCCTAGAAGAAGCATGGAACATATCTTCCATGGTCATTTATACATTTAAGAAGTTTATGGCTTACTCTCAAGTTAGATGTGAAATATTGAAAAAGATAAAGAATTGTTAATATTTTGGTGTTACATAGTAATAATATTTTGAAGTATTTCACAAATACAATGGTGACAGTGAGGACTTAGCTTGTGAATTCATCTTTGCTTTTCCATTTTTTTTTCAAAGCTTTGAGAGAAGTTCAACCCATGCACATTGAACTTATGAAAAAAATATTTATGATAGATACCCCAATAATAAAAGAGACAGTTCTTTAACCGTTATCCTACTCCCAATAAAAATACACGGACACAAAGTTAGTACTTGCACTTTGCGCAACTACAAAATTCAATTGAATAATCTATACTTATTTCTGTGGTGTGATTGAATGTGGTTTGTTCTTCATAACTTCTTGTTGCGTATCATAAAGAAGTATGCATAGAGCTAGGCATTTGATAGTGTGGGAATTTGATTAGTAAAATGAACATTTTGTGTATGAAATTTGGACAAAATTTGTAACAACAGATAAAAATAATTAATTAATTGTGTTTCATTAACCATCAATTAATTTATCAATAATTACTGTGTGTTTCATTTCTAAAACCATCAATCCAACCTCCTTATCTCCTCAAAGGTTCATCCGGCAATGTCGAACGTATTGGAGGAGGTTAAGCACAAGGCCTCGAACGTATAATTCAAAAAGTGAAAATACAGTTTATGAGTAGTGAAAATCACTTGATGTAGACTCAATTGAATGTTGCAACTATAAGCTGCCTCTCAGTGTTCTAGTATTATATAACTCTACATACGGATTCACATTCTTCATCCTAGTTAGTTGATTTGTTTCACATTGATGTCCTCAATCTCTCAACAATTTCATTGCATATTAATTTTAACATTTATATCAGCTTATTAAATGGAAAATGGCAGGGAATAAGAAGCCTCGCTCGTCATTAATCTTGTTAATAAACATGGTTGTCACCATATTTATCATTTTTTATTTAATATTATACTTTATTTGAATCAATAAATGTGGTTATTTCATATTTTCTATGAATCATTCCTTCCTAAGCATATTTACTTCATCGGGATCCCTCCTTTCCTATTCCATGAACCAAACTTATGTATTTTATGTTTTCTTTTTACTTGTACATATGTGGGGGCCTGCGATTACCATCAACATTGGCTTAGTGTTTAAGTCAAATTTAATGGCCACTCAATCTTCTTCAAAGTTGTAAAATAACATACAATGATCAATAAAATCAACAATGTCTACCCATTTTTAACATGATTTTTTATTTTTATTTTTTGTTCTAACATTTCTCAACAATAAAACAATAAATCATTAATGCAAGTGGCATCTCAAAACTTACAAGTTTTTATATTGATAATAGAACTTGTAGAATTTCCTCCTTTGATATTTTTTTTAATCGATCTTATGTGTCTTTATTTGATGTGTTTTTTACTAAATTCTCTTCTCTTAATCATATGAATAATTCATGATTTCATGAATTTTCATAAGTATTCCACTTACAACCACCCTCATTCATTGTTGTTGTCACCTAGATTGAATGAGGGAGGCAAAATGGTGTCAAAGTGTTGAAACTAGGGTTTCAATATCCATTCAAAAAAAATTCACAACAAATACACATACACGAGTAAATATTCGAGACAATTTTACAGAAATAATATCCAACCAAGTTCTTATACATCATCAAAACTATTTATACAATCATAAAATGGTTGGAGCGGTTGTACATTATCCAACTTATCATTTGTTAGGTTCTATTTATATTTTAATTTATTACATTTACATTCATGAATTTACTTTATATAATATCTAATGTGTTATTGCATTTATATGATAATGTATTGTTATATTTATATGATGACATCTACAAGGGATTCATAATTCCACGAACACCCCTCTTCATCAATCGATACCAAGGATTTATAATCTTATTCCCTGATTTCCATTATTAATACAAACAAATACATTATTTATTGTATAACTTGTGTTAGTATGTTTTATCTCAAATTTCTCATTTTTGTATTGATAATAGTGTAAAATATTGTTATTTTCTTTATATTTTACTTTTACCATCTCATTTGGTACTGAAGCAAGATACCTTTGAGTAAGTGCATTTTTGGGACATGTTGGTGACAAAACATCAACATCCGGAAACTTCTTAAATTCTTAACATATAAGGAAGCTTTGAAAACTTGAGTCTATAACATGTTTGTGAAAATTTCTACAAGTTGATAATCTATTTGACAATAGATCTCTTCAATAATGCAATATTGAATAATATACCTAATGATGTGCATTTGTAGCTCATTTTTTTTGTGTTTATTTTGAACTAAATATTTGGAAAGCTTAATGGAACTCTAATTGTTGCACTATATTATAATCAAATGTTAATACTAGAATCCAAACCTTCATAGGATTTTCCAAATATACAAGTCTCCCAGAATGGAATTAATTATAACTCAATACTCTGCTTCTCATGAAGAAAGACTATGGGAACATTACTTATTACAATCCTAAAAGCAATAGGTCCAAACTTAAGACTAAAACATAACCTGTAGTATACTTATAATCCTCAAGTTCACCATCCCAATAGAAATGAGATAATCCAACTAGTAAAGGAGTCCTCTCAAAATTGTATTGTAGCCCCACTTGAAACTATATCCTAGAGATATAACAAAGTATCCTCTTTGTTTCTTTCCAATGGATTTAATGGGGTGTTTGCATATACTAGTAAATAAGACCAACAACAAACGAAATATCAAGATAGGTATGAGTCAACAAAAAATTATACCAATTAACTAATGGTACAAAGCGAAATCTAATTTGGTTATGGTACAAGTGATAGAAAAATTGAGTACATACTAAAAGGGATATGTGTTTGGTTTGGAGTCTTCCATGTGAAAGTGACAAAGAAGATCACATGCATACTTAGAGTGAGATGCAGAAATTTCTTTCTTCATTTGCTAAACTTGGTTACCAACAAAATAACGATAATGTCCCAACCTATCATTTATGATTTCTTCTTAACACTCGATTTCACATTTGTTCGAAGTTTAGGGTCGCTACCCATGGTATAGGGTCATCAACATAGAAACCAAGTATTGGGAGATTGCCATCTAGTTTATTGGTAAATAATTTGGGTTAGAATGAGATCTAGGAAATCAATGTCAACAAGAAATCTATATATTTCATCATAACAATCCTAAAGGACTTTCTTAATGCTATAGAGGGATTTAGTAAGGTACAAAACAAGAGTCAATACTTGAGTCATTATGAATATATTTAGGAGATTATTCCATGTAAAATAATTCTAGCAAATCCTCATCCAGTAAGATGTTTTTAGCATCTATTTGTTATGCCTCCCATTTATATGAAGCTACAAGGGTTCGAACAAGGTGAATTGAATTCATTTTGTATACAAGGGAAAAATTTTCAATATATTCATTTCCTTCTACATGAGAAAATAATTTGGAAATAATATATCCTTATGCTTGTAAAAACTTCCATCTACTGCAAACTTAGTTTTATACACCCATTTGCATCTACCCAAATGTCTTACTTTTGGAAGAGGGACAGTATCCCAAATATCATTTTCCATTAAGGGATGATATTCTCCATTCATTAATTGCATCCTATTAAAAAATACCATATGCTTATGCAAATGTTTCTAGTTCACTTGTCTATAAAACTTGAGCCAAAAGAGGGGAATCATTAGAATTGCTAACATGTGCAATGCTTATCTAAAATATCATTGGCCAAATCATCACCCACTTCTTGTGTTGTACAAACCCATATAGGAAGTTGAGGTGCCAGTGTAGTTCCATATTTAATGGAATCAAATTGAGTAGGGTGAATAGGTAGAGGAGTATTTCCATCCTTGCTAATTATTGTCATCATCTATAAAAGAAGAAACTAGAATAGGGGATCTAGTATAAAATTTGGGAATAAAATATGTCACATTCATCAAAGATGGCTTGCATGTTGAAGATGACACTAACACTAAAATTAGTCATGCAATATTAGAGACCTTTATCATACTTGAAATCTTCCCTAATAAGAGTTTCTTTTAAATTTGGTTGATTAATTATATAACCTTTTACATCTTTAGAGTGTTGGGATTATTAATTAGTCCTCCCTTGAACACAATAGTCTATTTGTCTTTTCCTAGATTAGGAGGTCATTACAACTTCACTAGTGCATGGGGGACTCACCCGATGGCCACCTACCACTCAATGTGCATTTCTACATGAGTTTAGAATGTCTACAGACCAATGCATATAATTTAGGAACCCACTATGAGTGCCACCAACATTCTCCAATAGTTGAATCTAGTAGGTATTTAGTTATGCCCAGTTATAGGCTCGGATTCCCATAAATTAGATCACTCTTAGTCATCCTAGAGCCACTTTGCATGATTTGAGGAAAGTAGGGCACTTTTTCTCACCTAACTCAATCAATTAACTAGTTGTGAACTGATTCAGTAATCTAGAGTTGCATTAGTGAGCTCTAGTGGTGATCATTCTCACACTGAGTTAGCTCTAGAGTTAGTCTAGGTTAGTACATTTGAATCATAGCTTAGGAATTCAAAGTATCCTATTTTTAACACCATTGTATTACATTTTTCAAATTGATTAATGGATGTAATGTTATTATTCCAATTTTGTGTCCATGTGTGTGCAATTTTTCCATGAGTAATTGATATGTCTCTACTAAATTCTTCTCTCTTCTGCAACCTTCTTTTCTAATTAAATAATGCAAAAATGAAGATCCTATGCTTCATTAAATTTAACATGGTATCATAGCAGCTATTTAGTCCAGCTTCAAACCTCAGAAACTTCCATTGATGCACCAGAATCAATTGGGTTCCACATTAATCTTGGTACTCTTTCCTTGCTCCCTCTGCATTCTATTTAAACAAGTCTAGCCAGGTGTGATGCACCCAGAGAAAGTGTGCATGTTGAATTGGATAGTGTTTGATTTAGTTTGATTGCAAATTGAAGCGTCTTGCAGTTTTTTTACATGTACATTCAATTATTTATTAACTAATTAGTTTTTTTAAGCTGTAAGATGGAGAATTCAGTAGCTTTGACACCCAAAATCCTCACCCCCTTCAACTATATTGATTGGAGGGTTGATATGCAGATTATCTTGCACAACAAGGGTCTATACAGGGACACCCTGGGAATAGAGGTTGAACCCCAACAACATCTTGAAAAATCAAAGTATATGAAAAATATTAATGAAGCATTTGGCTTCATGTGCATCCACATCTCCAGAGAGTTACTTTTTCACCTTGATGGATTGAGAACACCAAAATAAGCATGGGAGAATATTGAATCCATTTTTAGAAAATGAGATGAGATGAGGGGAAATAACTTGGAGAATGAGATGATAGAACCACATCCCAACAACTTTGAAATAATACAATATTTTTTTCTCAAAATTCAAATCACTAGTCATGCAATGCAAGCAATGCGGGATTGACAAAAAGGATTGAAAATTGGTGCTCTCAATTCTGAACAAAATTGGCCCATAATTCTTAATGTTCATATCTACCTTTCACTCTGCGAGACTAACTACTCCTAATTGGAAAATTCCATCCCTTGATGCCTTCACAAAGTCTCTAATATAGGAACAAGACAAGCTGATACAAATGGGATCCCTTATAGCCTCTCCAAATCAAGCTCTCTTGGCTGGTGAGACAAAGAAAGAGCAAGCAAGGAGGAAGCAGAAAGATAAAGAAAAAAAGAACACTAAATTTGAAACTAAGAAATATTTTGGTCCAGTAGATGAAGCCTTGGGCTCTAAGAAGGACAAACATCATAGGTTTGACAAGGGAAAGTGCTCCTACTATAAGAAAGGAAACCATATAGAGAAATATTATATGAAGAAGACCATAGATAATGTTGAAATATTGTAAATTCAAAGGATATTCTTAATGTATTTTACTGATGTACCCCAAAGGAGACATTCTATTCCTCTATCGAGATGTTATTATTGTAATTGGTCATCATAGAATCATGAGGTAAAGCCTTCATTGTAAGTCGAGTCAATAGTACCCTAATGAATATAATAAAATACCGTTTTGTGATCTCCTATGTCACATCCCCTCCCACTCGAGAGGTTGTGACTACGTCACTGCTATCATTTAATCGAGAAATCTAAGCCCCATGAACATAAACAATAAAAAATGCACTAAACATAAAAATTTTACATATGCATAATGAAATATACAGCAGAAGCAGAAACATTCATGCAATACATTCAACATGTTCATCATATTTCATTAAGAAAATACAATTGCATAGATTAAACACAAGGGATACTTATCTTTAAGATAAGATTGTCCCACAACCAGCTATGTCACTACAACGTTCCACCCAACCATAGGCCAATGTGCTCATCAATATATCAATAGCACTGCCACCCTTGAGCTAGGCATGATTTTGACAAGGAATAAGGGAACTAAAGCAAACTCACACATAGCCAAAGATATATCACAATTCAGCGAATCCAAAACTACATTTCAGTTTATTAGTCTGACAATCAGGTGGAAGGTTGAATTTCTAAGCTAATGAGCTCAACCACAAAGCTATGGACACCTACACAAGATCTGGCTTGGCTTTCCCAACACCTACACACCCAACACAAGGAATCATCCCCTTCTCTGCTACAAACTTCCTCAGGATATGCCTTCCATTCCAGTGCTCTTTAGGTGTGCAAAGAAAGAAAACTAGCTCCCCTTGATCTATCTGTGAGGTTCCTTTGCCAACTAGGTTGATTAGGCTGATTCTTCCCAAATTCCACTCCAAACCAGTTCAGACCAAAACAAAGGATGCACACACAACAAAATGCAAGATCTGAAGTTTGAGTAAAAACGTTTTTCAACCAAAAACGTATTGGTAAAATGGAGAAAATTGACCTTGGGTGAGCAATTTGACTCAACAACGATTTCAGGAAGTGCATGAGCAAAAACGACTGCTATAACCCCCAAAATCATGAATCCTTATTGGCCATTCACTCAGCAACATAAAAACGAGTTTCTTGGGCATGGAAAAATGAGAAAACAATTGAAACATGAAGGATAAAAACACAAGAAGGTTCAACTGCGTGAGAGCCCAACGTGAATGAAGGATGGATGATAAAAAACGTCCAGCAGGTCCCAAAAAATGTGAGGAAGGGAAAAATGTGGATGCATCATAGAATGGGCACACATTTTTAGGTTTTTACTTGCCCAGGAAGTCAAAACACGTTTGTCCAAAATGGGTGCTCTTCCTAATTCGAATTTTTCCATACACTTCCCATTCTCATGCATTGACCAACTCAACCACTTCTGGCAAAAATAAATGATTGGCACAAAAAGACAAAATGGGTAGTTGATATTTTGATTGGTTTTTCCCTTGAAATTTCGCTTTTATCCATTGGCTCAAAGGTTTGAATATTCCCCCCTATCCTTAGAAAATCATGCCCCCATATATTTAATGTTACATTGACATAGCTGGCTGTGGTTATTTTAATTAAATTGTATGCTTACATGATGTCCAAAATTATAATGTGCCTCGCTAGCACAAAATACTATCGGCATCGATTTTAATCACCGAAACATAAAATGCTAAATCCATGGTGGATATTTTTCCTTTAGCTCCTCACCATGATTAATTACAATATATACATCATATACATTTTTAATGCAAACGAGGTCAAAATCGGGGTGTTACATCCTAGGTGAAGTTGGCCCAGATAGTTTAGTGGGGCTGACTTAATTAGGTTAAAATCCAATTGACAAAACAAGTATAAATATAGGATTTGTGCTTCTCATTTAAACATAGAATCACTCACTTCTGTAGTGCATAGGATAGAGAGAGAGATATACTCGCAAGAAGGAGAATACATGTTTTAGGGTTTTATCTTATACATCTTATACATAGGAATTGTTTCTAGGTTTTCTTCCCCTTAAGGGTTTCCCATGATAAATACTTGTCTATCTTATGATTGTGTTTCTTTCAGTGATTTTGCATATGCTACTGTTGTGAATTTGGATTAAACACTAATGATTTCTAAGTAAGCATATGAAATATTAACAGATAAGATGTCAAAATCCTTAAGCAGCACAATATTTCCTTCCCTGAAGGCATTGTTGAAATATTGTAACTTCAAAGGATATTCTAAAAGTATTTTATTGATGTACCCCAAGGGAGATTCATTATTCCTCCGTCGGGATGTTACTATTCTATTTGGTCATCATCGAGTCATGAGTTAAATCCTCCACTATAAGTTGGGTAAATAGTACCCTAATGAATATAATAAAATCTTGTATTGAGTCTTCGTAAGTGAATTCGTCCCATTCAGTTAAGTGGGGATGACTTGTTAGGTTAAAAGTCAAGTGATAGAAAGATTATAAATATAACAGCCGAGTTCCTCATTTGAACACACACTCACTTTTTTATAGTGCATAGGGCGGAGAGAGAGAGAGAGAGAGAGAGAGAGAGAGAGAGAGAGAGAGATACTGAAAGAAGGCGTGCTTGTTTAGGGTCTTGTCTTGTACTTATGATACATNGGTCTTGTCTTGTACTTATGATACATCTTATATAGAGGAAGTTTTACTGGGTTTTCTTCCCCATGAGGGTTTCCCAGGATAAATATTTGTGTTTGTTTGTGTGGTTGCACTTGTCAATATTTAACATGGTATCAGGGCTACCATGAAAGAAGTATTTGTGCAGCCAAAACGCTATTATAGATACAACTACTCGAGATTAGGGTTTCAAGCTTGAAAACCCTAAAAGACTAAAACTAGTCATGTTGGGACTTCGGCTATATCTTGGTATTGGAGAAGGCTCAAGAGATGAAACATTCAAAGGATGAATATGAAGTATTCATGTACCCTGTGTAAATATTTCATCCTCAAACTCACTATAATCTAGGAGATATGATTCCTCCAACTAAGGGTTCCATCCCCTCCTAGAATTCATCCTTAAATAGGTGACCTAGGGATAATTTCTATATGTCAAGCTAAGAAGGTAAAAATAAAATTTTGAAAGATGTTGCAGATTAGGCACGGAATTTAGTTTCTTTGGTAAAATTTTTAAACCTAAAATTTGAAACAATGACATGTGGAAGTCCGTACATGCTATTATGCTGAACAGTCCTGGAATACATCACCTTGGGAAAATTCGCATAAGTCCCAATTGGTGAAATAAATTCTTCTCTGACCTATGGAATTGAAAAATAAGAGAGACCAGAATACCTCAGTATGAAGTTTCAGACTCAGAGGAGAATTAATTTAGGAGATGAAGCAGAAACAATATCAAGCGATTCTATAGAAGAAATTGAAGAAAACTAGGGCATCAGATATTTTGTAGTTTTGTTCACAGTTTTTGGAAAATGAGTATGCAGTTCAAATTTCCTTGAGGATATGCATATTTCTATCCAATAAGATCTAAAAGACACCTAAGTTGAAACATTAGGGTTTCTTTATTAAACCCTAGGTCCACCGGAAGTAGTCTTCCAGAAAATATTTCAAGCAAGCATTAGATTGAAGCAGTCTCATTGGTCAAAGAAGAAGCTGAAGATCTAGAAGGAAATGAAGTCAAAGCACACGAATGAATCTACCAAACAAACAAAGATAAGTATTGATTTATCTTTCCTATATATGTTGTGTATTATGCATGATAGTATGTTTGCATTATGACAGTATACTACTAATATGCATGTTATGGGTAAGTAGCCCATGGTGCGATACAACACTCGATTGCTACTTATCTAGAATGAAACCTCTTTTCAGACATATTGGATTAGTGCACAATATCAATAATGTTATGGTAGAGATGGCAAGAATCTAGAAATTTTCCATGTGTATACGATATATGGATGAATGTTGTATTGGCTAAAATAGTTACATGATTATATCCTAATGCATAAGAATTTTTCATTATGCATATGTCCTATGAAATGTTTATAACCATGCAACTGGTGTATGTGACTTGTAGGAAAGGTCATGTACAACTGCCTACAAGAAAATGAGGATAAGACTTGTTCCATAGAACAAGTGATGTTAGTTCAAGATTCACTCCAGTAAAGATGAAAATGAACTCCTAGGGTCAGAGACACCGTGATGGAAGAAAGAGATTTAGAAGAATATAAGAGAGAAGTAGATACACCTCGAGAGATGAAGACCATATTGGGCACGAGAGATAATTCAAGATGAATAAAAGTATGGAAGTACTTCCAAACTAAATTAAGAGGCCTCAAATACACCCTATTTATGCCAGAATAGTTGAGTGACATTGTTGATGCAGACCCTTCCAGCCATGGAAGAAGCTATGATCAAAGAGTACCAGTTGATCATCGGGAATGATGTCTAGGATATTGTTCTGAGACCTAAAAGAAAGTTCGTAGTGTCTTCCATGACTATCTACAAGAACAAGTATACAAAGCAAGGTTCATGGTTTGTCTCGGAAATAGGAAATAGACTATGGAATTACCATTAGAGGAAATTTGGGGTCTAAAATGGGCCTTATAAGAAAACATGCCAACAATAAATTTTTTCAGTTGGAATTCAAGAAACAATAGAAATTCAATCAAATGAGTTAACCATAATGGTTGAATTGACATATTTGTCATAAAAGAAAACTACTTTTTTTGTTCGTATTTTTGACATATCTCCCTGCGTTTTTACTCAAATTTCAGGAGGGAGAGTGTGTTGGATGCGGAATTTAATTCCACATCCAAAGAGTACTCACACTACATACTTTTGATGGACCCCGCTACCCCAAAAATAAGAAATTCCTGCAAAAACATGATGAAGATGTCATCATCACGTTTTGTCAGACATTTCTTGTTTTTGGGGTGGCGGGGTCCTTCAAAAGTATGTAGTGTGGGTACTCGTTGGATGCAGAATTAAATTCCACATCCAACGAGCTCTCCCGCTTAGAATTTGAGTAAAAACACAAGGAGATATGTCAAAAATACGAACAACAAAAGTAGTTTTTTTTCATTCTTCCTACAAAATTAATAACTATTATTTTATTCTTTTAACTATTATTTTATCATTTTCCTTAGGAGGCCCATTTTAGACCTCAAATTTCCTCTAATGATACTCTATTGACCAGACACACTTCTCCAGTAAAGTAGAAGTATATATTAATCAAAGAACCACCTATGTAGAATAAGATTTGTATGAGATCAGAAGGCACCCATAGATAAGCACATTCAGTAACATACAAAGCTTGAAGATCACCAGGAGTGATGAATATCTTAACCTTCACTACAAGGTTGAAGATGGAAACCTATAGAAGACAACAATATCATAGATGGGTGTAAGATGAACTTTTCGACAAAGTTCAAAATAAAGGGATCTTGATATCTAGTAACCTGAGTCGGATACATATAAGAACAATAGCAGAGTATGCTTCCTATCACTCCAATACATAATACAGAGGGAGGATGATGCTATTCTTTAGGGGAAGTGTCTTCATAAGCTCTTTGAGCTTGACATTGTATGAGATGATGGACAACTTCCTGATGGACTAAGGATTTACTAAGAGTAAAGTGGGTTCCAACCTTAAATGTTGAATGTGGAATACTGGGATATGTCAATGACCTGACAGGATGAACTCATGGTAGAATCAATGATGGAACAATATTAGTCATTAATGAAGAATTATATTTGGTATATAGTACCCAAACCAGAAAGCAAGAGTGTGGTATCTTTCAAGTGGATCTATAAGATAAAACATGATGCTGATGAAAATATTGCAAAACACATGGAAATATTTTTGGCTAAAGTATTCTCTCATATAGAGGGAATTGATTATGAAGAGACATTTGTGCCAGTAGCAAGGTACACTTATATCATAGCCATTATGGCACTTTCTTCCATGATGAAATGGTATCTACATTATATGGACGTAAAGAAAGTGACCCTATCCCTCCACAATGCTATTTTTTCCTTGGACTTCAGGACCAAACCACTCGTGAATATGCATTCCCTTTTAACAGGAGGAACATAAGAAAAAAGGGCTATCTTGCTTTTAAATGGAATTTTCTTTGGGTGGTATCTGGGGTGGATCTCACAAATAAGGTCAACTACACATGTTAGATCCCGGTCAAGTAGAGCAAATGTTGGTTTGGTAAAGTGTTGGGTCAAGACTTGGTTAGGCGGGTACTCAATGGGGCAGCTAAGCAGATTCATCAAATATAGAGTAATGCAGGAACCTTGGTCATGCTCGAGCCTTTTCTCTATCTATATGCACCAGGGTATTAGGACTCTTCAGGAATGTAGTTGTTGGTTGAGAATTCCTCACAAGAGTATCTAGCCGCTAGTCATAGACATAAGCCAAGAAGAACTAGAAGGCCTTACTCCATGGAACTTAGTAAATGGGAAAGGATCCTCTCTATGTTTCTCAATGATGAAACCCGAGCATGGTGAAATGTGATTCCTATGTTCTCGTAGAGCTAGTAGCTGGGATGTCAGACATAAATGAAACGATGCTGTGGACAAGGAAGAATACTAGCCTTCGACCTTCTGGAATGGTATGATTGAGAAAGAGGTTTACATCGAACAACCACAAGGGTTTGAATTCAAAGACAGAGTGACACATGTATGTAAGTTGAAGAAGGATATGTATGGATTGAAGCAAGCTCGTAGAGCTTGGTATGGAAGGAAATATAGCTTCTTGACAAGCTTGGGATTTACCAAAATTAAAGATGATCCTAACCTTTACCAGAAGGTTATGTACGATGAATCTCCCATACTATTTTTGTATGTGGATGATCTATTTCTGACTGGAAATGATAAACATATCATAGAAAGTAAGAAGAATTTAGGTAGAGAATTCGAGATGAAAGATCTTCGATTGATGCACGATTTCCTCGGGTTGGAAGTGTGGCAAATCCAAAATGGAATATTTCTAAACCATGGAAAGTATGCAGTGGAAATATTAAAGATATTTGATATGTTGGATTGTAAGTCATTGGCCACACCCATGGATACCAACCTGAAGCTATTATCTGATGAATCATCAGAGTTAGTGGATGTGACTCACTGCAAACATATTATTGAGTCATTGATGTATCTAATGAATACAAGGCCATATATATGCTTCGATGTGAACACCTTGACTAAGTATCTATTTAAAGCTAGATGGGTTCACCTAACAGCTACAAAGCATGTGATGAGGTACCTAAGGGGTACGATAGAATTTGGACTATACTATGATAGAGAGAATGACTGTAGATTGTATGGATATACAGATTCAGATCGGGAAGGAAGTGCCACAAATAGAAAGGGCACCTCAGGTGGATTTTATTGTCTGGGATCCACCATGATCTCATGGTTTAGTAAGAAATAGTGTAGTGTTTCTCTCAACTTGGCTGAAGTAGAGTACATAAAAAAATACTCCACTATTTAAGAATCCACATGGATTTGGAAATTGATGACATGTATATTTGATATGGAGTTGGATACCATAGTGATTCTATGTGACAACAAAAGTTACATAAAGATGATAGAGAATAATGTGTTCCATGATAAATCAAATCACATAGAAATCTGATATTGTACATAATGGATATGGTATAGAAGAGAGATATAAAACTACAATATATGGGTACTGATGAGAAATTTTTTGATTTGTTGACCAAGCTTTCATAAAAAAACTTGGTGTAGTTTAAAAATACCTTCCTGGAAAGGAGGAACAATGATGATGATAAAAAATTTCCTTGCAAGGAGGAACAGTGATGATGATACATACTTTCCTCACAAGGAGGAACAATGATGATGATACAAACTTTCCCTGCAAGGAGGTACAATGATGATGACACAAAATATCTTCAAAAATGAAGAAGAATTCAAATATATGGACCCTTCTCCGAAAGATAAACTGATTGAAAATTGTTACACATAAATCTCGTCATCATCATGTGATGAGGTCCCAAACACCATTATTTTCCTTGAATCCCAATTTGTGAAGAAAAACACTGGCCCAGATATCAATCTTGCATATGAAAATCTAGCATCTCTCCTACCTTTTTAAGTCAATAGGAGATTCCTTCTTCAGCAAATCCTTTACCCTCTTGACAATAAGCGGTGCCACCGCCTTTACCTCCTATACAAGTCATGGTTCTGCCCTGTCAACGCTCTGTCATAGTGAGCAAGAAGCAATTCCCTTGGTAAGAAGTTAAAAAGATAGGTCTCCATGAAGCTTCTCAAAAGAAGGCTTCGTGGAACCCTTATCCCTACACCTGAGGACCAACTGGACTCGATATCCATCCTTTTGGGATCTCCTATCCACCTCAACCATCATTTTCTCAACCATTCCTAGCCTCTCTTGGCCTATAAAAGCAAGGTCATTTCCATGGTTGAGGAGGAGCAAAGTTATGCTGTTAAATTGACATTTTGGCCTAAATCAGTAGGGTGAGCATAGAGGGAGCAAGTAGGATCTTTTGGGGACACGATATCGGCATTGTGAAGGAGCATATCAACACTAAGGAAAAGGTTGTAAACTTCTTCTTCGTCTTAATGAAAAATTGGTTCCTTTCCCATAAACTTTGTTGTGTCATTATCATGTATTTTATTGTTGGATTCCTTAGTCACTAACATAGAATAGTGGATCATATTCTAGTGTTCTTTGATCTCATTTGTTGGTTTTCATGTGATATTGCAGGTACATCTGTGAAGAGCGGTCATTATAGGAATCAACTAAACTATTTCATCAAAGACACTCATTCCAGATCTCCACTCATTCTAGGGAAAGACTTCCAATTCTGTAGTGAATCATTTGTTCTATATCTGAACCATTTAGACTAGAGGAACAACTCTTGTCGTTAGGAAGTGCATTTTTCCGACCTACAAATCTCATGACTCCACTGGGGAAGAGTTTTCAATGCATTTGATTGTCCTTGTTTTCCAACTCTTGTCCGAAATCCAAGATCCAATTTTTATCAGTCAAATCTACTAGCTAATCTAGTGAGATCTTGGTTTGGTATCATCATATCTGTTCAGATCTGAGTTTTCTTACTTTCTATGCTTTAAATTCCTATTACTTCATGATTTATATGCCAGTTTCATAGTGATTAACTTTGATTTGTTTTCCATTATTTTGTTTTAGACATCTACAGGGAACCGCACATGCATAGTGGGAAATAAGTGGTGCCACCGCCTGTAACCAATGATTAGTAAGTGGTGCCACCTCTTGTACTAAAAAATCAGGAAGCGGTGCTCTCTCAGAACTACTTTGTTAGTGACCCCCAGGACATGGTGCTAGGTAGGCTTTTTCCAGACTTTTTTTTTTTCAAAGTTTTGTAAAAATTTTGTTTGATTTACTTTCAGTTCTGAGTGTTCAGGCTTGTTTAAAAAGATCTGAGTGTTTTAATTTCAAAACTTGAGTGTGGTAGATGCTTGTTTGTTCAAATCAAAATCTAGGTTAAGCTCATCATATTCATCAACTGTATGCTTGGTTTTTATCTTTTGAAATGAGTTCTTGAAAGTTTTAGCTGAGTTAGATCTCGTTCTTACTATTTGATAAGACTGAAGAGAAAGAATTCCTTATTGGTTTCGTTTTCATTTTTTTTTCAATAAATTAGTGAAAGAATTCTTTTTTGCTTGTTTAAAAAAGAAATTTTTTTGTTGAGTTTAAGCTAGAATTTTGATTGAGGACGAAATATTGGATCTCTTACCAACCTAAAAAGCTTTTAGATCTCCATTTGTCTTCTTTCTTTTTACATTCTTGTCTCAATCAAAAGAAAAATATTAGTAGTTTTAAGCTATATGTTTCCATTATTCAAGAAAAAATGAAAAAAACATTTAGTATGCCCTTGAGTGTTTTCGTCTTTCTTTTTAGGGAAAAAGAGATCTCTCCTTATCTGCTTTCTTTCAAAAGATTATCTTAGAAGCATCTTGCTTGTTTTGTATTCTCTAAAATTTTTTGAGTTAGACTTCTTGGGGAAGTTTTTTCATTTTGAAACAAAATTGGAAAAAGAAATACTCTCTCCTTCCCGTAAGTAGGCATGTTTTGAAAGGTAAAGTGAAAGAATTTGCACATCATACTTGCATGGTTTTACATTTACATCATAATCCATACATTCACCCAACTGTTCAAATTAAAATCAACGGTATCTATAGGTTAAAAAATTTTAGTAACTTGAGTGATAGCTTAGAGACATGTTCGAGCGTCGTAAAACTTAGGAGCTATCGTTTTTTGCCTGCATTGCAACCCAGACCTGCGCGGTTCTTCCACGTACTGTCGATATATCGAAGAGCTTTCACGTACCCTTGAAGTATATCGAAAGGCAATTCATGTACTTGATTATATATCAGAAGGCCTTTTGTGGATGATTGTGCATTAGACAACACTACTATGGATTTGAACTCCCATGTACCTTGTGCATATTGGGAGGCCCTTCTAGGATTTCTGAGACCATTTGAGAAAATCCCTTTTGGCCATTTTGTTGGCACAATACATCGAGAACAACACTCATCAAGATTACTACACACGTGCTATCTAGGTATTCAAGTGTTCAGGTGAGGGACGGTTGTTCCTCCTGATCTAGTTTTACTATTGGACCCTACGGTATATCGCGACTTGCAAAGACTTGAAAATCCTGGTGAGGAACCGACTTATTCAGCCCCTCTTGTCACTTAAGTTAGTTTGTAGCCTATAGTTTGTGTAGGAGAAGTTTTGTGTGATTTCCCTAGTTTGGAAACCCTAGGTTAGGTTTAGTGACTTTTTACAATCTGGTTGAGTTTTAATTGAGACGATCCAGAAGAAACCAGGGCTTACCACCCATATTTCCACCTGTAATAGGGGAAGGTCCAATGGAAGGCACATATCAAGGATATGCAACTAAATACCATGTGGGAGGTATCCCAGTTGCAGAAAGTGGAGAGGAATTCACTTCTTATATTAATCCCTTGGTCCAACAGTCTCCTGCGGTTGAAAATTCCTTTCATTCTCTGATGGAAGGTCGAATTGATGGTCCTGATGAAACTGAGTACGACCATAATGCTCCTTTTTGGAGAAATTCTATGGGTCAATCCATTTCCGAATTTGGGTTTATTAGACCCTCTTTTGAAATCCCTCCTATAAATGAGGATGCATATAGGAGAATTCAAGCATCGCTTGATCATGCTCGCAATTTTCAAGAGAGGATGGAAAGGGTTATGGCTACCCCTATACCTCATAAAGAACATATGTTGGCTCTTTTACCCCATCTGTCGGATCCATGGCCTTTTGGATATATTATAGTTGCCAAGACTTAGGCTCCTATTGATGATGTCCCACCTCGTGGTATATCTCCTCATAATCTAGGTGAAACCTCCAAACCTATAGTTTTAAATTCTAGGTATGTTTCTAGTCCTCCCTTAACCTCTGTAGTTGGGGGTAATCCTTAGCTCAAATGGGGGAGGTACATTCCAACGTTGGGGAGAAACCCCTATTGCAACCTAGGTTATCTGTTAGTGGAGTTTCTACTAGTACTAAGTAGACTTTTATTTTAGGACAACCTACAGTGGTTGTTCCTCCTACCCATACAAATATGGTAAACCCTCCATCGAGTTCAGGGAAACCCTTAGGGGAACAACCTACAGCCAACCAGTCTTCTTGGGTTTATAGTTACGTAACAAATCAATTACTTGTAGAAAATATGAATTATCAACCTACATCTCCAAGAAATATCTATCCTGGAATCCCTTACCATAGAAACATGTTTACACTGTGAGTGAAACCTAATTAGTCCTACATGCTGGAAATGGGAGGAATTCCTATTCTCACTGCTAGAGGTGCTGAAGGTCCACCTTATGGTGGCCCACCCTTTATATGTCCACCAAGCGGAGGCCCACCTGGTGGAGGAACACCACCCGAGGGCCCACCTTTGAGAGTACCATTGCCCAGAGGCCCACCTTCTGGGGGTACCCCACCTAGGGGTTCGCATTCTAGAGGACGACCACCTGGAGGCCCACCACCTGGAGGCCTACCACTTGGAGGCCCACCCCATTTGGGAGGCTCTTCAGGAGGGTCATATGCCCATCAGCGAACAAAACAACCAATATATCAGTCAGCTTATGGTCCTACTGGTACGTATACACCTTATCAATACTACCAATATGTTGAACCTAATTGACAACTTCCGTTCCTAGAAACTTTGGACTTTCCTAATTTGTCCAAGTTGATAAATGATCCCATTTAGCACAAGGCTTCGTGGCCTGCTATTCCAGTAAATTTTCCATTAGACATTCCAAATTTTGATGGGAAGCAGGGAGATGATCCCAAAAATCATTTCATCACTTTTCATCTATGGTGTTCTTCGAACTCATTATTGGATGAATCTATTCATTTGAGACTCTTCCAGCGAACTTTGATTGGTACGGCCACAAAGTGGTATATTGAACTTCCACAACATTCATTTGTGGATTTTGGCCCATTGGAAACCATATTTCTCACACACTTTAGCTACCCATTCGTTAGGAAATGGGTATGAAACGTTTGACCTTAGTTCGTTAGAATAAATCCAGACACATATCAGACCATATCCATGAGTGGAGACGGTGGAGATAACTTATTAAAGCTTCCATCTCGGACAAATGGTTAGCTAATTGGTTCATGAAATCCTTGTTTCCTCCCATTGCCCAATATGTTGCTATGGGTGGTAGTGTTACCGAAGAGTAGGATATCATTTGTGCTCATTATCTGGATTTGGTATGTTCCCAGTCCGGAACTTTGTATCACCTTATCCCGCAAGCTTCTTGTCCCAGCATGGATCTTGCTAAGCCACCTATAGAGACTCTTGTTGATGGGGTTGTTGCTTCAATCCAGTCGTCGCGAGCAGCCAAAAGTTCCAAGAAACCTAATGCTTCTACTACTACTCCTTCAAATCCTATGGTTTCTACCAAGGTAAATGTTATTCAAAGTACACAAACATTTGGCAATAAGAAAAAAGGAAAAGGTAAAAATAAAAAACCTGGAAACCAACTAGAGAATACTAAGACCATGGCCACGGAGAATGATAAAGGGAAGAGAAAGGCTAAGTACCCTTTCTTGTTATGTGGGGGTGATCACTTCACGAAGGAGTTCCCTCATCATGAAGAGATTAGTAAATTCCTGAAAATTAATCCCATTCCCATGGTGCTTACCGATCCCTTTCCATCTCAACAAAAATTGATAGACCATATGTCTAATCAGGGGACCTCTGGTTCCATGGAAGAAATCAGAATGATGTCTTCGAATACCATCAATTTGACTACTCATAGTCATTCATATGATAATCCAGTAGAGAAGAAGGACAAAAATCATTCTTCCAAGAAATTTCCTTCTACTAGTTCTGCTCCTTATTCGTCTAATGGCCCTCTCGTGTTCGAAAAACCTAATCTTGATTTAATTTTGACCACCTAAGGCTAACCTCAGAAAGGATGTTTTCAATGCCAATGCCCAAGCTACGCAATTTTATAATGTTGTCAAATATTTAGCTCAGGAACCTTGCACCATGTCTACCCTTGAGGTACTCCAAAGTTGTCCAATGCAACATAAAAAATTGCTAATGGATTTGGGGGAATTAGACCCAGATAATACCAAATTGATTCATTTTAATGTAGAGAACTATAAATCTAGATTACCTCACAAAATAACATTTAAAATTTCCTCTATAACAATTTGGAGAAAGGTCCATCAGACAATCTTTGATGAAGAAGCTTCAACCTAAGTCTTTTGTATAGCCTATTGGAGAGCCATCGGTTATCCCGAGCTTACAAAGTCTCCTACAACATTAAAGGATTTTGACGAACCAACCATTTTAGTCGAGCTTGGGGGAAAAAATGTTTCCATTCAGGTGGAATTAGTGGATGCCCCATTAGATCACAATCTCCTATTGTGGAGAAACTAGTTTTATGCCATGATTGACGTCACTTCGACAGTATTTCAAACCCTTTAGTTTCAACATTTGGGAAAAATTGTAACTATTGATCAACTTGACTTTTGTTCATCAGATGTCACTACTCCCACTATGAATAACATCCCTATTCTAGGTCAGTCCCGTCCTCCTTATTAGTCGATTGGGGTAGTTATCCTAAAAGATTCAACCCTTATCGAAGTGTTTCCTTCCACCCCTCATAGTACGGAAGTAACAACTGTGAACATGATTTCCACGACTGGTTATAGTATCAAAGGAAAAGAAATTTTTGAGTCATCCTCCCTTGGCCCCTATGAAGCATTGTATGATGTTGTCCAATCTGCCTCTGATGTCCTGCCAGATGATCTTCATTTGGTAGATTCGGATCCCTACCACTTTCCCTACTGGCTGGAACCCTCTTTTCCCACTCTAGAATATCTCACACAAAATTTTCCTTTAGATGAGTCCATCATGGAAATCATGAGTGTGAATGAACCTGTATGGGAAGATCACTATCACCGACCTTCTTTTCTTTGAAAGGTCAGCTTGGTAGTTTTTGACCTCGAATGACTTATCAGTACTGATATTGTCACCCATCCGTAAATGCCTGTATTATTGCAAAACATAGAATCTGAAGGAAATATTTTCAACATCACTAAGATGAATCTGATTAACATATTAGTCAAGCCTGGAACCATTGAGCATGTTCACATAGGCCATAACTGCTCGATGGAGGAAATTGAAGATTTTAGAGCTCTTTTTAAGGAATTTTGTGATATTTTTGCTTGGACTTATGAGGAAATGCTTGGAATTGATCCGTCAATTGTCATACATGACATTAAAGCCTATCCCATAGAAAAGCCCGTCTGACAAAAATGATGTCAAGTCCATCCTAGGAAGGCTGCGGCTATCAAAGCCAAAGTAGAGAAACTTCTGAAGGCGGTGTTTATTTATCGCATACCCCTGACGGAATGGGTATCTAACATTGTCCATGCACCAAAAAGCAAGTCACTATTAGAGTTTGCATTGATTTTCAAGACTTAAATAAGGCTTCTCCTAAGGACAATTTCTTGACTTTGTATATCAATAAGATCATTGATAACTATGCTGGAAGTGTCATCTTTTTGTTCATGTATGGTTTTTCTGGCTACACTCAGATAGATATTCTACCCACCAATAAGTATAAGATGGCATTCATTTTCCCCTGGGGAACCTTCGTGTTTCAAAAGTTACCTTTTGGCCTAAAGAACATTGGAGCTACATTCCAATGAGCCATGTCCTATGACTTTCATGATATCAAGCACCTTGACGACCTCACCACTCATTCACAGCAATGGGAGGACCATTTAGGACACCTTAGAGACATTTTCATTAGGTGTTGTCATTATAACATACGATTGAATCCACACAAGTGTGTCTTTTGTGTAGAGACTGGACATCTTCTTGGCTTTGTGGTTTGCAAAGATGGCATCTGTATTGATCCTCTGAAAATTGATGCTATCTTGGCCTTACCTTCCCTGACAAACCTTATTGAACTCCAAAGTTTGCAAGGGAAGGAAACTTTCTTCGTCATTTTGTGTGCAATTTCACCGATAAAACACATGGTTATATGCGTCTCCTGAAGAAGGACAATCTATTCTTCTAGGATGACCAAGGCCAATGAGCCTTTGATAATCTGAATCATGCTCTGACTCATTCGCTTGTGATACACCCTATAGATTATTCAAAGGAATTTCTCTTGTATCTTGTTGCCTCTGCTACTACCATTAGAATGGTTCTAGCACAGGACAATCCCAATGGATAAGAACACATGATATATTACATGAGTAAGAGTCTAATTGACTCTGAAACATGTTACTCGCATGTGGAGAAGTTCACTTTGGCAATGGTCATTGTTGTTCAGAAATTTTGTCATTACATCTTGCTTTGTACCGCAACTATACTCACAGATCAAAACCCTATGTACTACATTATGATGCGTCAGGTACTAAGGGGAAAATATTCCCATTAGATTGTTGTCCTACAAGCATTTGATCTCAAGGTCACCAAGGCTAGTTCGAAGAAATCCTTGGTTTTCGTGGAGCTAATGTGTGACATTCCCTGTGCTTTGACAGAAGTTGAGCCCAACAATTCATTTTTGGATGAATTCTTGTTCTTGCTAAGCACAACTAACCCATTGTATGGAGATTTGATCATCTATCTACAGACCTAGAGATTTCAGCCTAACATATCCCGTGACGATCGTCATCATATCAGTCACCATGCAAAATACTATCTCATTTTGAATGATACATTGTACTGTCCTATTATACATTTTATCCTTCCACGATGCCTTACACATGAAGAGGCTGGAACGATTTTAAATGATTTCCACTCTAGAGCATGTGGTGGTCATCTTTATGGGATGGCTACAGCCCATAATATCCTTCGTGATGGGTATTTATGGCCCTCGATCTTCAAATATTGTCATGAGGTGGTTCAGAGATGCCCTCCCTGTCAACACTTTTATCCGAAAAAACACACCCACCCTGCTGCTTTACACCCCGTCATTGCAGTTAGCCCTTTTTCCAAATCAAGTATTGATTTTATGCATTGTAATCCTACCTCAGTTGGGGGGCATGGTTACATCATCCTAGCTGTGTATTATTTCACAAAATGGGACGAGGCAATTCCTACACATGAGAGGATGGTAAGACCGACACCCTCTTTTTTTTCAATCATGAGATAGCTAGATTTGGAGTCCCGCAAGCTATAGTCACTGACCACGAATCTCATTTCTAGAATTAGGTGATGGATGAGTTGAGTTCTAAGCTATTTTTTCGCCATGAAAACTCAACTTCATA
The DNA here is from genome assembly GCA_001517045.1 of Pseudotsuga menziesii. Taxonomy (NCBI): domain Eukaryota; kingdom Viridiplantae; phylum Streptophyta; class Pinopsida; order Pinales; family Pinaceae; genus Pseudotsuga; species Pseudotsuga menziesii. The sequence goes on from LPNX010404316.1 coordinate 49,901, forward strand.
TTACCTGTAGGATAATGGTCAGGTCGAGACCATTAACGAAGTTTTAAAAACTATGTTGTGTTGGATGGTTGGAGATCACAAATCCAACTGGCACTTAACTTTCTTTTCTGCACTTTGGGCTTACAGAACTTCAATCAAAACAGAAATTGGTTTCACACCTTTCGAGCTGGTCTATGGACTAGAATCCATCCTTCCTATCGAGTGTCAAATTCTGTCACTCAAACTCACAGTAGAAATTCTCCCACACACTTCTGTCGAGGAAGAAAGATTTTTTTACATGAATAACCTTGACGAACTTTAGAAGAGATTCTTCCTTGGCTAATGAGGCACACAAGAAACACGTCAAGGCACAATGAAGGTGACCTAGTCCTGACTTACGATCAGGGACACGATAAACTAGGGAAGGGAAAGTTCAAATCCATGTGGTACAGTCCCTTTATCGTTAACAAGGTCTTAGAGAAAGGGGCTTATGACATCGTAGATTATGACGGGATACCCTTCAGGAAACCTCGCAATGGGTTGTACCTAAAGAGGTACTATGCCTAAGATCTTTATGTATGGTATCTTGTATATATGTATATTTGGCTTTCAGTGTGTTTTGTCATTTTCAATATGGTTTTTAGTTGATGTCCATATTGTTTATACCATGTTTTGGTTATGCATATTGGATGGATTTCTACAGTTTCACTGATGCTGCATGCCACCATACCTTGAAACTTGCTTCAAAAGCTTGGTTGTTGTATTCCCCATCTCAGGATTTAGTTATTTTAGGTGTGTTTTGTATTGGTTTGGCTACCAACAACATTGCATACTATCAGGCAGTGATAGGTTTACTCATCGAGGCTGCATCTTGAGGAATTCATGAGTTGGTGGTGTTTATGGATTCTCAATTAGTGGTTTATCACCTAAATCATGTCTACACTATATGGAACCCTACACTTCTCTGTCTCTTTTGTGGAGTGCATTTGTTAGAAAGGTCATTTGATTTCATCACTTATAGGAATATCCCTAGGTCTTTGTTATAAGGAATTCTGCAATTAGTGTGGACATTGTTTGTTCCTCTACCCTGCAATGTACACACGTAGAACAAAAAATTACAGTGTGATGTCCCTGGTTTCGACCCCGTTTGCATGATGTATATATTGTAATTAATCGTGGTGAGGAGCTCAAGGAAAAAGCCCCACCATCTATTTTGTTGTGTATGTTTCGGCAATGCGGATAATTGTCGATGGTATGCTATGCTATAAGGCACATTATAATTCGGCATCATGTAAACACACACATCAATTAAAATAAACCACAACCAGCTACGGCAGTGCAACGTTGAATGAAAAGGGCATGGTTCCAAAGGATAAGGGGTGGGGGATGTCAAACCTTCGTTATGGGGGAAAAACCCAAGTTTTGTCACCTTGTTGATTTTCCATCTTCCCTTGTCAACCTCTTGAATGTTTTGTTGGGTAGCTGAGGAGTAATGGCTGCTGGTGGTTGAGACAGTTAATGCCTTTGGGAGTGGGGTGGCAAGACTGTTAGTCCTTTACCCACCTTCCCACTCCACCCATGTCTGCCCATTTTTCTCCCTCACGCACTCTTCCCTGGTCAGTTCACTCTCACCACGATTTTGTTTTTGGGATCCTCCTCACACACAGGTTGGGGGGTGGTTTTGGTCTCAGGTAGACATTTTCTTGGCTCCATGAGTTGCTGAGCACCCACGCACTGAAATTTTGCGTCCTGGCTGTTGATTGTTCAGCCACGGACAAAAAAGGAGCTGTTTTCTCCTCACGCAGGGCCTCCATTGTTGTGCAATCTCACACAGAGGGATTCTTCCCCCGTTTTTCCTCTCACGCACAGGAACTTCTGTGTTTTCCCACGTTGTTCTTTTCCCAGAGAAATCGTGGGTGCTGTGGCTATCGAAAGTCAGTATTTTTTTCCCTTTCCTCTGCATGGTATTTATGTGTTTTCCCCGTGATTTTGTTGCCCAGGACGGGCTGTAATCCCCACGTTTGCTGTGAGCTGTGCTCACTGAAACATTTCGGGGCTGTTGTTCCCCCATGTTGTTGGCTATGTTGTTGGGGTCTTCCTTACATCTTTGGGGCTGTGGTAATTTCGTTTGAAGAGTCATTTTGGCCATGATAGGGCCAAGAATGACTCAGAATTTCTTTTCCCTGTTTAAGTTGTGACAGCTAAGTAATTGCCTGAGTGCAATGGTTAGTCTTCGGACTGTGCTGGCTTGGCTTGTTTGTTGAAATCCTATGAAACCCAGCTGTGTTGGGTTGCTATTTGTGCCCCTTGGCTATGTATAAGCCTGCAATTGACCCTTATTCCGGAGGAATCATGCCCAGCTCAGGGGTGGCAGCGTTGCTGAGAGACTGATGAGCACGCTGGCCTATGGTTGGGTGGAACGTTGCAGTGGCGTAGCTGTTTGCGGGTTAATTCTTCATCAAAAGATAAGTACTACCGGTTACTTCATCTCTATAATTTATATTGATGTTAAATGCTGGAATGTCTATGTTTGCTTCCGCTGATTGTTTGAAGGACTGTGCATCCTTGTATGATGAATTATGCCTGTTGTTTAGGTTTTAATTTTAGCATTGATCTCCTCTGTTTTATGTTCATGGGTTGTTTGCCCGGCTGTGTTGATGTTCTTTGCGTCCTCTTCGCCGGTTGAGGGACGGGGACGTGACATACAGCAGTATATCCTTTCCTTAAGTAACTAACTAACAACATAAGACAACATCATACGTCATATCCGAATCTCTTTGTCCTTCCTCCAAAAAGTCTTCACAATGTTTGATACTTGTAAAACAGATCAAGGGACAAACATACAAAGTGAGAGTATCATGATACATTAGATACTCATATCAATGATCAAGGACTCTGATTATATTCAATAGAGATTAACACATCAAATATAAGAAATGGGAACAATTTTGTATTAATTATGAAAGAGAGAGAAGTACAACCAAGGCTTATTTTAATGGCTTCAATATCTACAAGAACATCTACAATCCTCTACAACTATGAAAATATCTCCATACACAAGCCAACTCTACTTTTTCTCTGATTCAGACTTCAATCCAATAGCACAAGGGTAATTTTCTTAGCCTCCTCCACTTACATCATGAATGCTTCATTTATAGGAGCAAAACACATGAGATTGACTTGGGAGATGGATAGGATGAGATACCAACAGGTGAAGGAAGGGAATGCCACCTCTCCCAAGCATGTAGGAACTGACTCCGCGGAGGCTTCCATACAGAAGCTTCTAGAACCTTAATTTTTCCTCTTTTTGGACTATCGGTGCTCCTGGAAGAAAGGGTATGTGTGTCGACCTAACTTTATGTCAAATAAAAGGCGCATCGATGCTCTTTACTCTACATTGGGAAGAACCATTAGCGCTCTGTGTAAAAGGGAGAAAGGCACCAACCCTACAAGGTATGGGAAAAAATAAGCCAAAGCATCTTAAGTCAGGTTCTCTAGAAGGAAAATAGACAATGTGGAATTTCCAAGAAGGCTGATAGGCAATGTGGAATTTCCAGGTGTAACAGAATGCCTCCCAAAGTATGAAGCTAGAAGGAAGTGATGGGTGAAATAGTTTGCAAGATATCTGTCTCATATAGAGGCAATGATAGATGGAATCATAACTGACTCTATCCAAACCGATCATCATGGATACCAATAATACACTGTAGATCCATGAACAACTGATATAAGAGGTAGGACATAGCTATGGAACATACAAAGTAGATCCATGTATCCTAACCTCAAATACGGAACAAAACCACCAAACATACAATGTGGATTCGTGTTAAGACTCTGAATGATCTCCAAACATAACTTAAGCATATGAAATCATAATGATGAAGCCTAACCACGCAGGGTCTTCATTCCAATCCCCAACCAATATGATTCTAACCATGTGAATGGATGTATTGACATCAAACATGGAAGAATCCACTTGATTATGATTCATTGATGTTAACTGTTAACAAGTGCGAGGGAAATCACCATCAATGTCAATGATCCCTAAGGTATCTTAGTACATTCTCTCAAGTGTTAATAAATGTTTCCAAGTCGAACACTCGATAGAATCTTCCAATCAGACGTCATTGATGCAAACCTACTATTAAAAGTGAGGAAACCTGCCATTGAGGCATGCAGGCTTCAAGGTAATTTTTAGGTTTCCAGTTCTAATTCCTGGATAATGATTTGAAGTCCACAGCAATAGACCTATCACAGGAGGGACATGATGATTTTAACATCAGTGACATGAAACAAGGAACAAAAGTTGATTTGAAGTGATGAAATTGACTTAGACATGATTGACTTTATGGATATGTAAAGTTACTAATGAGTTATTTTATGGGAGAGACATCCTTTGAACAATTTGTGGCACGAAAAGCGACTTTGAAACTTTTGACTTGACGAGACTAGTAGTAGGTGTAATGCAATGAATATGATGGAACATTCTTTCAATTGACTCAAAGGAATCAGGTGACTCACAAAATAAATCGACTCAAAGACAAGTTGAATACCCAACCATTCAGATATGCAAATGCAGACGGGTTCCATGTTCAAAGGTGGACTATAGATGGCTTCCATAAATACAAATGAAAAGCATTCCCCTTTCCTTTAATTTCAGCGTCTCGAAAGATGAGTGCCTCTTTTTGTTTTTACGAGTCCAAAGAGGGTAACAAACACTCATTAAATCTCATCAAGTGATGAGTCCATTCTCACATGTTTTACGAACCTAAGAAAGGAGGGCTTCATTCCCAGATAGGGTCTTTCATCCTTTTTTTACGAGTCTGACGAAAGCAAACTCATTTTTTGTTTCATTTTTAGACAGTCTAAAATGACTAAGAAGACTCCAAAAGGTCCCTTTTCATAAATAAGGTTAGTCGGTTCGAAAACGAGATAACCTACCCTTGACTAGTCGATCGTTTTGATTCTTTTACAAGTGTGAACGTAACAAGCTCGCTTAGAAATATTTTTGTGTTTTTAAGGAGACTGAAAAGAGCTTAAATATAACTTTGTAACGGGTTTCCTTTTTCATAATCCACTTTTAACTAGTTTGAAAAACCGAAAAAAGTATACTCGACACTCTTTTACTGGTGTTTTAACGAGCATGTGAAAAGTGCACAAATATGCTCAGTACTTTTTCATTTTACTATAATATTGAAAAAGAATAAAATAGCTCATTTCATAGCCATAAAGCCAAAGTTGACCCAAAAAGCTAAAAAACACATTAGAATCCAACTTATCAACACTATATAAAACTAAAATTAAAAACCCACTTTGAATGAAATAATTTTGGATTTCAAAATAGTTAAATTATAGTGAAATATTGAAAAATTCCAAAATATCTATAAATAGAAGAGATGGTAAGATTTCTTTACCATTTGATTTTACCATTGTGAGAGTTTGGTAGTTGGATTGAAAGTGAGGAGCTTCCATTGGTGATTTGGCAAGGGTCCATGTCCATTGTTTCTTCTATCTTCTTGGAAGAGGTAAGCATCTTGATCTTTTCATTTCATGTTCATAATGAGTTCAAATTAGTTTTAAAACATGGATAGAATGTAAATGTGGATAGAATTGGGGTTTACGACCACATAAATGGGGTTATGAATGCTAAAAGGGTGATTTTTTTTGGGCTGTAAGGTCGCTTAGCTTTTGGGAAGAGCGTGAAATGACGCTATGTCATGCTGGGCTAGATACACCATAGGCGCTCTGTCCATAGCCGATAAGAGCGCTGGACATCGACACTCTGCGGGACAAAATAGGCAGCACCATACGTGCTATGTGGGTGAAACTTAAAGGTGTTGCTTCCCCTTTATATGGACAAAAATAAACCCTATCCCATATAAAAAATTTATTTTTTCCTTCTTCATTATTAAAATTATCTTTTAAATGCTTTTCCCTTCATCCACGATGTGATTTCTAATATAAATCTTGTGTATTGCAGGTGCAATATAGGTTTTCATCATGGTTATTTGGAAAGAATGAGAACATGAGGTTCTAGACTTCTAGGTTATCAATGACCCAACCACTGTAGAAGATTTACATAACTTCGGGCTCTTGAAGTACTTCCGAGTTCCAGGCATGAAAGCATATGTTCGCCTATTGGAATACATGATAAACATGTGGTATCTTGAGCAACAACACTTTGTGGTTGGGTTCCACACTCTACCCATAGGGATTGAAGACATATATTTCCTGACTAGTTTGTCTAGGAGAGGAATACCAATAGTTTTATCTGGGTCATGAGGAGGGGAGACCTCCTTGTATGACTTGATTGACTAATACTTTGCATTGGGTATGGAACCTCAGTTTGGAAAATTATGTATCCAGTCTATAGTGGATCATCCTTTGAGGACAGTAGTGTACATGATTGGAAAGGTGGCCAGAACTAGGTCTGCTCATCTCACTACTAGGTCACACATGCTATATGCCCTAGAGTGTATGGCGCCCACAATATTCAATTGGTGTGAAGGCATGTTGCTAAGTCTCAAGAATCAGTTAGACAAATGTAAGTGAGGAACTCTTAAGTAGTTTGGCTATGGAGCAATGGTGGTGTGTTTTATTCTACAGTCGGTGCCCCATATGAGGCCACATGTGACTATGAGAAGACTCGAGCCTAAGGATCGTAGGATGCTCAGGTGGGTTTATATAATGGTTCTCCATGGTGGCGGGGGACCCAAATTCATTTATGTGTCCACCTTCTTTCACTGGCTGAGAGGCTAGTTATTGATGATTGAGGACTATGCCTATGAGGGCGCAGACTTCTGGGATGACCTAGAGCTCGCATTACCTGAGGGGAAGGAATGGGATGACCACAGTAAGAAAAGACACTACCCACTATGTTTTTAATTTTTTTAGTTTATTTCATTTTTATTTTATATTACTGAGATAAATGAAAATATTTTCATGTAAACATTGGGCCAGTACGTCCAGCTGGGATGTCACCAATTTTGAGGTGAGCAGGTACCATGGATATGATGATTTATCACTCCGAGAATGATGAGGAGATTGGAGATCTCAAGGAGAACCTATAGTTTTTTACTGTAGGGATTCCTGACGTTACTACCGATGACCTACCCAAGCTCTATCAAAGCCATACTGTAGGGGTTTCTTAACGGTTTTCCAAGCTACTCCGTTGAGTGGCTCAGGCTATTGCATGCTATCATGAGCAACATGAGGATTAATTCATACAGATTTTTACTTTTTGTATATGTATTACACTGAAAAATTCGAAGCTTCATATTTTTTCCCTATGTGTATGTGTATTTTGAACTTGTTACAGTCCTAAACTTTGAGGGCACTAAAAGCTAGATGCTTCAGCCCAATTTTGTATCTCAGTCCTATAGTTTTATATATATGACAAAAATTTTATTTATAGTCGTGTGTACAAAAATTGGGATGTGTGAAATGATTATCTACTCATAAACTTACATGTGTATCATTTATATTTCAAATGGACTTTTAAATATGAGCAATTTGCCAATCTAAGACATAATTAGCTAGGGAATCTACCACAACATTCAAATGTCTTGGAATGTGTTGATATTCAACCTGCTCAAAATATCTTTCTAACAACCTGACTCTTTAGAATGTATGAAGAAGCAGGGGATTTCAGATGGTGAAGACCCGGTTAAGTTGCTGAACAACTAGTTCAGAATCTAGGTAAACCCTAATCTCCCTTACATCAATAGCTAGGGATTCTGTCAACAATCCAATCATAGCATGGTATTCTGGTAGATTGTTGGTGGAGGGACCTAAGCAATTCCTTGAACTCACCAGATCACCTGTAGGAGAGTACAGTGCCCAAAATGCTGACACAAGGTTGAGTGTATATCGATTAGCACCATCTACAAAACCAGTGAAAGTAGTCATCTCACCGTTAGACAAAATACATACATAATTAGGGTTTTCTGACAAACATATCTTAGATGACACAAAATACACACTTTTCAAACTTAATACACACAACAAACTATAAACAATATTTACAAAAGTCCCTATGCTAGATGACCTAGGAATAATATCTTTTTAGGTAGATCCCGTTGCAAGGCTCACCCAAGGGTATCCCATCATAATATACTAACTCATATGCACCCTTTTCTAAAATGTGGCTGATAATGTAGGGTCCATGGCACATGGATTCAAATTTTCCTACCCCCAGCTTACCATGTTTCTGGTCATAAGTCAAGACTAGATCTCCTTCATCAAAAGAGCGGGATTGAACGGTTCTGTCATTTTGGGCTTTTATCCGTTGTTTGTGTGCATCATTAGCTAAGGTAGCATTGTGGTAGGTTTCATCATGTTTATTTAGAAACAAAAAAAATTATTCTTCTATTGTGGTATTGGGAAAAAGTTCAACAACAAGTTTCAGAAAAGGGATCCCGCATTCTATCGGGAGAGTTGCTTCCAACCCATAGACCAATTGAAAAGGCATAAAACCAATGTAATTCTTTAGAGTGGTCATATAAGGCCAAAGTGAAGAGAATAGTTGCAAGTGTCATTTTGATTTGTCCTGCCCTGCCATACGTTGAAGCATAGTTTTTAATACGTTTTCAATAGCTTCAACCTGGCCATTGGCCTGCGGATAGTAAGGTGTAGAGTTATCGTGACAAAACCCTAACTTTGCACTAAGTTTTGCCATCATCTTGTTTTGAATGTGTGACCCATGGTCGGTCACAATGGACCTAGGAATCCCAAACCTAGCGATGATATGGTTAAACAAGAATAGTGCAGCTATTTTACCGTCTTGAGCATATGTGAGCATAGCCTCAGCCCATTTCGTGAAATATTCCATAGCCACAATAATGTAGCCATGCCCTAGAATGAGGTAGGTTTATAGTGTATGAAGGCGATGCCCCATTTTGCAAAAGGGACAACTCTTATGATAGGATGGAGCGGAGCTAGATGGGTGCGCTTTTTGGTAGTAAACATTTGACATGGAGGGAATTTATTGACCGTTTCAATACAATCTTTGAAGATCGAGGGCCAGAAATACCCTGCGCACAATATTTTCTAAGCAATAGCCAACCCAGATAGATGACTGCCACAATCTCTAGCATGGAAATCATTCAGGATTATTTCAGCTTCCTCATGAGTGAGACACCTACTTCATATCGAATCAACACCATGGTGGTATAAGATATCATTCGGAATGAGATAATATTTATCCTGGTAGTGGATTTGACGACACTCATCGTGAGTGGCGGTGGGATAATATCGTAAAGTATGGAGATAAAAAATGATGTCCCCATACCAAGGGTCAATCATACTAATGAGAAACAATGATTCACCAGGAAATGAATCGAAGGGCATTGTATCCTCCGTAGTATGGGGAAGGTCACATATGACCTCTGCAAAAACGAGAGACTTCTTAGAAGTACTTTTGGTGAACTCCAACTCAAATTTTTGGAGAATAAAAATCCAGCATGAGTATTTTCCCCCAAGCACTTGATGTGTCAAGACGTAGTACATGGGGTTGGAGTCAGCATAAACAGTGGTGGTATGGAGCAAGATATAATGACAGAACTTGTGGACTGCGATGACCATGGCCAGAGAAAGCTTCTCCACCTATGAATATTGAGTTTCAGAGTCTAAAAGACTCTTACTAGCATAATAGATCACATGTTCCTGGTCTTGTTCATGTGTTTGAACAAGGACCATGCCTATGGTAGACAAGGATGCATCCACATACAAGGAATAGTCCTTAGTATAATTAGGTGGTTGCAACACAAGTGCATGGGTAAGTGCATGTTTGAGTTTATCAAATCAACCCAGACAAAAGGGACATCTATTTTAAGCAAACTCATGAAACCATGTGCCCTTTTTGCGTAGTTGTAGATGAAATGATGTAGAACGTTTTCCTTCCCTTGCGAACTTTGGAGTTTAGTTATGTTTGTAGGAGCAGGTAGGGATAAGATAGCTTCAATCTTCAAGGGATCAATGCAGATTCCATCTTTAGAAACGATAAATCCAAGGAGTCGGCCAGTTTCTACAAAAAAAAACACATTTATGGGGATTCAGATGAATATTGAAATGATGACATCTAATAAAATGACTCTTAGATTATTGACATGAATATTCTGTTGCTTGGAATGAGCAGGAAGGTCATCAAGATAAGGTTCCACAACATGTTTGATGTCATGAAAAGCATACAACATGGCATGTTGGAATTTTTCGCCATCATTTTTCAAACAAAAAGGTAGTTTATGATAGGAAAAGGTCCCCTAAGGGAAAATAAATGTCGTGTTGTGTTGGTCTGATGGGAGAATCTCAATCTGATTGTAGCCGAAGAAGCCATCCATAAAGGAAAAAATAATTCTTTTGGCACAGTTGTCAATTATCTGATCAATATAGGGAGTGGGAAAATTGTCTTTTGGACAAGATCTATTCAAGTCCCTAAAGTCGATACAGACCCTAATAGTGCCCTACTTTTTGTTCACAGGGACTATGCTGGACACCCATTCAGTTAACGATATGGGGTAAATGAAACCAGACTTCAGAAGTTTCTCAACTTCTTCCTTAATGGTTGTTTCTTTTCATGGATGGACTTGTCGTAGTTTCTGGCAGACTATCTTGGGACGAGGATAAGTTTTTATCTCATGGACAATAATAGAGGGATCAATCCCTGGAATTTCTTCATATGTCTAGGCACACACATCTATAAATTCCTTGAATAAGGCCATGTATGATTGAACTTCTTCAGAATGTGCTCTGAAATACCTATTTTTACTGATATGTCCACAGGCATGGTTTTTGTAATGTTGCATACATTTCCATCAGATTCGACATTGCGAGTGAGTATCGGAGACTGAGGGTTTGTGACTATATCAGATGAAACATTTGATGTGAAGTGCTCTTCTACCATATGGCAAGGGGCAAGGAAATAATATCAATGATGATGGTCTTTCCATGGAATTTCTTCTAATGACATAACTTCCATAATGGATTCATCATTGGGAAGTGTATGTGAAAGATAATCTATAGATGGGGGTGGCAGCAAGCCAATATGGTAGGTGATAACAATCTGAGGCCACCAAAAAAATATCATTGATGGTAGGGTCACTACTGGATTGGATAACATTGTAAACTTCTTCAAAAGGGGTAAGGGATGTTGATTCATCAGCAATCGATTTTCCTTTGTCCATATGAGAGGTAGAAATCATGTGAATAGATGCAGTTTGTGAAGTAGGAGGAGTATTTGATAATGGAAAGACACCCATTAGTGAAGAGTCTTTGATAAGACCCACTCTGATGTCCTTATACTATGGGGTATTCAAGAGCATAATGCTATTTGCATAATTGGTAATATCACTAGGCATGATGAAATATAACTGGTCAATAGTGACAATCCTTCCTTGGAATGGGAATTGGATGACCTGAAAAATGGTCGATGCTACAGCTTGCATAGCATAAAGCCAGTTGCAAACTAGGAGTAGCTTGTAGTCCAAAGGAGCGTCAACAACCTCAATGTGAATGGGCACTAACTTGCCCCCTAGTTAAACATGGATGGCAGGTAGTAATCCATATGGTTGGAAGCTATGACCATCAAAATCCTTGAGGGTAGTAGGTGAAAGATTGATTTAAAGATAACCAATGGCTCTCTAACAAGATAAAGAAATGACTGATGTGGAGGCTGCCTCGTCCAAAACGGTATGATAGATGGTTTTTCCAGCAATTTTGGTGGCTATCTAGAAAGCTAATTGATGTGAAAGCCTCATCTTGAAATCATCCAGTTTGAAAGTGATGATGTTACTGTTCTCAGGGTCCATGGCTCCAAGTGTAGTAAGAAAGTTTTTCCTTTGGGTTGGGCAAGTTTGAAGTACTTCTTAGGCCAACATAGTGCATGGTTCCTGAGCCAAATATTCTACAATGTTGTAATATTGGGTAGCACGAGCGTTAGGATTGATTATGGGCTTACGTAGAGTACCCTTGGGTGGGTGGAAAATTTCTTCTGGAATAGTATTTTCAATATGAAGACCATTACTAGGAGGAGGTAAGGAAAGTGAGGATTTTTTGGGTGGAACTTCATCATATTTATTTTCTGGAAGAGGGTCATAACTATGTGATCTTGTGTTCAAGTTAACTGTTTTACTAGACATCATTCGAAATTCATCAGTTGATGCAGAAGGTTCATGCAAGGATTGATGATCAATTAATTGTTGTTGGAAGGGAAAGGGTCTTTGACAACTACTAGGTGGGTGAAGTTTTTTAAAAATTACTGACTTCCTCATGACGAGGACACTCTTCAGTGAAATGGTCAGCTCCGCAGATTAAACAAGGATATTTTACCTTTCTTTTTCCTTTAGAATCAGCATCGAGGTTCTATGGTTTGTTACTTTCCTGTTGATTGTCTGGATTTTTTGATTTATTCTTTCCATTTTTCTTTCCACTCGAAGGTTCGGTGGATTGAACCGTGTTTACTTCGGCAGAAGCAATAGGAGAGGAAGCAGTTTTGGAACATGGGATTGTTGGTGAGGCGGTTTGATTTTGATTTTTAGAATATTTTTCCGTCGTTTGTGTTTGAACTGAACCAAGTATGCCATTTGAATGTGGTTCAGTGGTGGGTCTTGATGGATCCATTATGGGCCGAGGAGCATGGGGAATCAGATCATACAAAGTACCTAATTGGGAATACAACAAGTCTAGGTACTGTGCACAGCTAATATCCTACTCTTTGGTAACAACGCATCCCATGGTGACATCTCTAGCAATGGATGGAAGTAAAGACTTTGTGAACCAATTAGCTAGTAACTGATTAGGAATGGGGGCCTTGATTAACCTACATCTTCTTCTCTATTCATGAATATGATCGAGGATATGGGTTGATGTTTTTTTTCAAAGCGAGGTCAATAGGTCTGTACATGTTTCGTACCAGATGGGTAACTGAAAGTGTGTTAAAAAAATCCATAGCTAAAGCATTGAAGTCCCAAAAAGAGTGTTGTGGTAGCTCGATATACCATTTTGCAGCAATTCCTGTGAGGGTTCATTGGAATAGTCGTAGATGGATCGAGCCATCCATCAATGAATTTGATGAACACCAAAGATGAAAGGTCATCACATGGTTTTTTGGGTCCTCACCGGGTTTACCATCAAATTTTGGTATATTGAAAGGTAACTTGACTGGAATGGTTGGCCAGGAGGGGTCATGATAAATTGGATCATTTATCAATCTAGATAGATTTGGTGAATCCAGTGTTGCCATAAATGGAAATTGTTCGTTGGCCTGCGGGTACTAGTTGTACTGATATGGCATTTGCTGGCTAGTGAGACCGTAGGCAGATTGATAAATAGGCATAGATGATTCCCTTGATGCTTGTTGATTAGGTTGGTGGTTATTCAAAGGTCCTCCAGATGAAGGGATGCCTAAGGGAGGTGGGCCTCTAGGGGGTGGTCCTCTAGGCGATGGTATGTTTGGTGGTGGGCCTCCAGGTGGTGGAACTCCAAGTGGTGGTCCCCCAAGTTGTGGTCCCCCAGGTGGTGGTCCCCCAGGTGGCGAGCCTCCAGGTGGTGCTTCTCTAGGTGGCGGGCCTCCAGGTGGTGGTCTTGCAGGTGGGGGTCCTCTAGATCCTCTAGGTCCTCTGGGAGGTCCTCAGGGTGGAGGTCCTCCAGATGGTCCACCGGGTCCTCCGGGAGGAGGTCCATATCCTCTAGTAGTAGGGACATAAGATCCTCTATAATATGGTACATTAGACCAATTTGGTTGTCCCCAAGGTAAAAAAGTATTCCCAGGGTAAGGAATTATGGGACAGACAACCGTTAACGCTATGGGTTTATAAGCTAGTTGAATTAGGGGTGGTTAACTCTCGGGATAAGTATATCCCCAAGAAAGCGGTGTGACAGTAGGTTGGACCCATGAGGGTCCCCCTTGACCAGAAGGAAGTACAACCATGGTGCTATTGGGAGGAAATTGTTTTACTGTTGGTGATATAGCAAGTAAGTTTTTCCCCATACTAGAAGGAGTCCCTCCAGTAGATAACAAAATTTGTGCTAGGGGTTCCCCCCTAGGTGTAGAAACTATTGGAGAGTTTGAAACAGATGGGGAATTATGACTGGGAGAGGGTGTTTGGACTGGATTATGACTATGGGAGAGGGTGGAATGATTCTGAGCAACCAAATTTTGAGTTGGTGATTCCAAAATTTGAGCTACATGCAGTGACGAAAGGGCACGATATCCTGGGGGGGTGGTTCTTGAAAGACTAGGAAGAGGAGAAAAACTTCTCCTCCTCGAATCTTCTACATTTTTAAAATTTTATGCACATGCATGTGAACAACATGAACGCTCGATGGATTCTCAGAAGAACTCTTCATTCGACGGAGCATTCTCAATCCTTGTCATTAAAGGAGCAAGTATATCAGGTTTTGTCGTGGTAGTTTTGTATTTAGCAATGGTTTTTCTTAGAGAGGTTCTCGAAAAAGAATATGTTTTTTTGGACCATATTCTACCTCTAAATTTTCATCAGGTGGGTGATTAAAAATCCATTCGGATGAGCCAGGTTGACCCTCCATCAGAAAGTGAAAGGTAGTGTCCCTTGTAGGAGGCAATTGGACCAAAGGATTGTTATAGAAAGAGAAATATTCTCTAGTTTCGGCAGTTGGAGTAGTTTCCATATGAGCATCCACAGAAGCTGGTCGTTCCATGGTTACCCCTTCTTTTCCTTCCATGGCCGGAGGAGAGTTAGGAGGTAAACCCTACAACCTACGAGAATGATGCCTCGTAAGTTGCTCAGCCATGGTGGTGGCTGACATTTTTATAAACTAGGTCAAAAAGAGGAAAAAACACACAAATAGACCTACACAGAGCTAAAGGTCACAAGCAGTCTTAAGTGATAGAATGGGTTCAAAATAGTTAGTCTCTCACCAAGATTGTATAGAAGGTGCAACTTGCAATATACCACGGTGGTACGTGCGTAGTAGTCTCCCCGAATGTTATTTTCGGTGTATTTGTCCAAACACTATGGCCAAAGGGTTTTTCTTAGTTGGACAAGGAATCCTAGTGGGGTCTCTCGATATACTCAAGGTACGTGGGAGCTCAAATCTGTAGTAGTGCTCTCTAATGCACAATCATCCACAAGGGGCCTTCCTATATACAATTGGGTACGTGAAGTACTTTTATATATACCTCAAGGGTACGTGATAGTATGTTCGATATACCAACGCTATGTGGAAGAACTAGGTCCTAGGTTGCAGTGCGGGAAAATAATGACAACTCCTACATTTTATGACATTGGAACACGTCACTAACCTCTCAATCAACTTTCTATACATATTTTAACCTAAAGCTATCGTTAATTTTATCTGAATGATTAGTGAATGTTTGTGAGGTGTTGTCTCCAATAATGCAAATTAATCTATATGTAAATGTACTTTTTGACTTCGATGAGAATAGTTAACTAAGGGAAGCAAGAGACCATTTTTACTTTTTTCCTTTCAAAAAACATAAAATTGAATGCCACTTTCAACAACTTGAAAAGAAAAAACAACAAGAAATAAAAAATACTTCTCCAAACACAAATTTTTCTTCAATAAGCAATCTAAATCTCTAAATGAGGAAAGAAAACAAAGGCTCTAACGTGCATACAAAACTAACTTTCTCTACAATTCAAAAAGGCCTATCCATCTAAACCACTTATGCAAAGGGAAATGGAACTTTCTCAACCATAAACAAGACAAAATAATAAACTTATTTTTGTATTTTTTGGAAAATGAAAGGCATGCACGCTTAAAGTAAAACTAATTCGGAAAGAGGCTATAGGTTTCTATTCAAAAAAATAAAATTTTCAGAGAATAACCACTTTACTAAAATCCAAAAATGAACTTTTTCTACTTTTATTTTTTAACAGCGAAGAAGATAAAGGTTTTGGAAGTGAGCTCAAAAAGAGAATCAGATCTGCACAAACCACCAAACTCAGTCAGCAAACAAACAAGTAGAACACACAAGAAATTTTAGAGAAACAAACAATCTGAAAAAATTGAAGGAAAAATTTTCAGAGGAAGTCAAAATATTTTTATAGGCATCTTGAAGGCCTACCTCAGCACACTGAAAGGCACTGCACCAGAGCGCTGTAAGTCAGATCAGTGCACTTAAGTTTCTGAAGGAAGGCACTATCGGTACTCTGTCAATTCTGGAGAAAGGCATTGTCGGTGCTCCTGATGGAGAAGAAAACCTTTCATGAAGAGGTCGGTGCTCTGTCAGCCAAAGGTGGGTGTGTCGGTAGGTGAGTAGACTGAAAAAACTAAGTATCTATAGGACAAACCAAAAAATGGATTGACTCAACTCATAAAGAGTGAACACCACTCCCAGAATAGAGGCAATAAATCAGAAACGTAAGATGAATGGCTTACCTTATCAACTGAGATGACTAAAAAGAGAGAGAATAACCTTCATAGGTGGAATGGTTACAAAATCTTTTAGATATGACTAGATCTGTGCCAGATCTGACTGGATCTACCCCATATCTGACCGGATTACTGCTCCTCAGTAGAGTCACCAATTTTGTTATAAGGAATTATGCAATCAGTGTGGACACTGTTTGTTCCTCTACCCTGCAACCTACAAGCGTAGATCAAAAAATCACAGCAGTATATCCTTTCCTTAAGTAATTAAATAACAACATAAGAAAACATCATACCTCAGATTTGAATCTCTTTGTGTTTTCTCCAAAAAATGTTCACGAGGTTCGATACCTATAAAACAGATCAAGGGACAAACATACAAAGTGACAGTATCATGATAAAATAATTACTCATATCAGTGATCAAGGAGTCTGATAATATTCAATTGAGATTAACACATCAAATATAGGAAAGGGGAACACTTTTGTATTAATTATGAAAGAGAGAGAAATACAACCAAGCCTTGATGTTGATGGATTCAATCTCTACAAGAACATCTACAATCCTCTACAACTACGAAAATATCTCCATACACAAGCCAACTCTACTTTGCCTCTGATTCAGACCTCAATCCAATAGCATAAGGGTACTTTTCTTGGCCTCCTCCACTCACATCATGAAGGCTTCATTTATAGGCCCAAAAAACATGAGATTGACTTGGGAAATGGATAGGATGTGATCCCAATAGGTGAGGGAAGTGAATTCCACCTCTCCCAAGCATGTAGGAACTAAATCCATGGAGGCTTCCATACAGAAGCTTCAAGAACCTTCTTTTTTCCTCTTTTTGGACTATCGACGCTCGGGGAAGAAAGGGTATGTGCGCCGAACTAGATTTCTGTCAAAGAAAGGGGGCATCGACACTATTTACTCCACAGTGGGTAGAACCATCAATGCTCTGTGTAAAAGGGAGAAAGGTGCTGACCCTCCAATGTATGGGAAAAAAGAATCCAAAGCATCTCAGTTTAGGTTCTCCAGAAAGCAAATGGGAAATGTGGAATTTCAAAGAAGGCTGATAAGAAATGTGGAATTTCTAGGTAAAGTGGTATGATAATATGATTGCTAATTCATTGGAAATTTTCATTCTGGACTGGCATATTGTCCATTCATAACTCATTAAAAATAAACATGGTCAATCATAATGTAAAATAAATAGTAGAAACATGTAAAACTCATGTAAATCTAATTCATCCATTTGAAGCACATGTAAACACCGCAATTGAGTCTATATATATATATATATAT